>JAXQQM020060785.1:0-242527 GCA_034641835.2 Pinus albicaulis | reverse complement strand
TCTTGTTCTCGAGTTTTATCTTTGATTTGCTGAAGTAATATATCTTCTATCTTCTTGGCTTCTTCAAGCTTTACCTTCAGCTGCATGAGGACTTCTGAATTTTTCTCTTCTTTCACACATTTGAGGAGAATCTCTTTTTGTTTTCTGCATTTTAGTTTGAGTCTGTCAATCTCCTCCAGAGCACTTCTTAGCTCCCCCTCAAGATCAACTTCCCCTTCTTCTTCTTCATCTTCCGGTAGAAGTCCTTCAAGATCTTCTATGGCCATCAATAGTAATTTGGAGGTTCCTTCTTCACTTGAGGGTTCATCTGAATCTTCAGATGTACTGCTGTCTTGTTGAGCATAGAATGATTTTCTGTTGAACTTCTTACCTTTCTGCCAGTGCTTTGATTTATTTCTCTCTGGCTCTTGAGGCTGGTTCCTTACTTTCTTGTGAGGACACTTAGCAGCATAGTGTCCAACTCTTCCACAGTTAAAGCACTTGAAAGGAAGTTTACCTTTGAATTTACCTGAGCCTCTATCTAGTTTCTTGACAAATTTTGCTTCTTCTTCATCTGAGCATGAGCATATTTCTTCATCTTCTTCTTTCTTCTTTTCTGTTTTGAACGCTGCTTCTCTCGTACTTGGCTTCTTCTGTGGGAGCCTCATTTCATAGGCTATTAGATTTCCAAGTAGCTGGTTCATGGTCAAAGTCTCCCAATCCGCTGTCTCTTCTATTGCAGACACCTTCGGATTAAATCTGGATGGGAGTGATCTTAGAATATTTTGCACAACTATACTTTCTGGTATGGTTTCTCCAAGAGCTTTCATATTGTTAACAATTTCTGCAACTTTTAAGAAGAAGCTGCCAACATCTTCATCATCATTCATTTTTTAGTTTTCAAACTGGGCTCTATATACTTGAAGTTTGGCAGTTTTTACTTTCTGGTCTCCCTCATGTATGTCTTCAAGAGTATCCCATATTTTCTTGGCAATGTCTTTGTGCATTACTTTAATAAACTCTGCTTCACATAATCCATTCAGGATGGCATTCATGGCTTTTGCATTAGCCACAAAATCTTGTTTTGAGTCCTTTTCTGAGTCAGTTGCCTTCGGGGCATATCCTAATTGCACAACAGCCCAGACTTCTATTCCTAGAGACATTATGTATGTCTTCATTTTGATTTTCCAGAAAGCATAATTTTCACCAGTGAAGAAAGGGGCTTTATTGGTTGAGCATCCTTCTTTACTAGCCATCTTGGGAACCTAGGATCTCCTTTCAGTTGTTAGACTTGTACAAAGGAACTCCCTCTGATACCAATTGTTGAATCTTTGATTAAACTGAGAGGGGGGGGGGTGAATCAGTTTAATACATGCATTAGCCTTTTAAATTTTCACCAGAGTTATTTACAGCTTTAATATGTGAACAATCTTATTTGCAACCAATATTAATTTATTGTGACACCATACTTAAGTTGAAAGCAGCAAGAAATTAAGCAGATTGAAATAATCACATCAACACATAAGAAGCACACATAGAGACAATAGATGTAAGTGGAAACCCATAAAGGGAGAAAACCACATCTTATTATTGTTGTGATGCAAAGGCAAGCTCCAACTCCCTCTCACCACTGTTTTCTGTAGGCACCAACCTACAGGAGGCTCTATCCTCAATTCTGCAAGCTACAACTTGCAAGGAAGCACCAACTCCCTTCGATTTTTTGCAAGCACCAACCTACAGGAGGCTCCAACCATAGTCAGCTCCAACTGACAGCTATCAAGCTGCAACTTGATAGGGAAGCTTCAACTTCCTCAATTTTCCAAACTGAATGTTTGCTGATTTTCTTCAGATATCAGCTCTGTTATGTAGCTTCTTTTTCTGCTCTCCTTTTCTTATTCTTCTCTGCCTCACACTTCTATATTCTGTCTTCTCTCCATTTTCTCTCTCTCTCTCTCTTTTTTTTTATATTCATATCAGTTGATATTATTTATAGTGTTCCTCACATGACTGTTTGTATTTCACTAAGAATTTGAAGTGATCAGTCATGACTCTTTGGCTTCTGTCTTCTTATTCCTTTTTCCAACTTAATTTTAGAATTACTACAATATATACAAATTTCAGGCTACAGTGGGATTTTGTCCTTTTCTTAGGATACTTGCCTTTGCATCACAAACAATAAAAAAATATTTACATTTACATTTTTCAATTATATATTTCAGTATCACTCAGCTCTTCTTCTGAACTTTGGCTTTACTGGATTTTGTCTTTTTCTACTGCTGTCGAGTGGCTATTATATATCTTGGTTCATCTCTGTATTTATTTATCTATTCACTGGACTTGTGTGCATTACCATTTCTGTTCTTGGGCGACCTGTCAACATTATCTGTTCATACATGAGTTTAAGCATAATTGTTTGAAGTTCACATTATAATTTCAGTTCAATTTTTCTTTTGTTCCATATTTCTGCTGCTGTCTCTAGTTCTTTTGTTCCCGCATGCTCTTGTAATAAACCCAATCTTCAGGCTTTAGTAATAAACCCAATATTATTACATATATGTTTCGATTTTCTTTATGCGTACTGTAACATATCAATGTATATAAAAAATCTTGAACTATATCCAAACCTTTGGATATATTAACCATTCCTTTCAAATTCCACGGGGGTTGATGACTAACTCTTGAACCGTTATACAAGGCCTCCGGAATTACAGACTCATGCGCCTTATCATATATATATATATATACCAATCATATCACAGCGCTCGTATTATACCATTCCTTAATTCCGCGGGGTTAGCAAACTCGAGCAGATAAGGGAAGGAGACCCCCCCGGAATGCATTACACATATCTCCAACTTATATATTATCACAGCGTTAACAGAGTTCCGCGGGGGTAGCAGACTCGGGCAGATAGCGGAGGGGGACCCCCTCGGAATAAATGACGTCATCCTCAGCTGGGCCCATGCTTTACATACTCCATTATATATATATTTATGCGTTAACAGAACTCAATAGTTTATATATATATTTCAACTCTGGTTCGACTATATGTATATATATAAAACACTCAAAATATTCTCATGTGTAACGCTTGGTTCTGTCTCCTTTATATTATTCTCTGCACAATGCCTTTCTGCCACTGTCATTACACAGCATCGTAATAACGGTAACGCGGTATAGGTGCCTCGTTATATTCGTTCTCCGCGATAGGCCTTCATATATTCGTTTCCGCCGCCCGTTATATTTGTTTCCTCCTCGCCTTTACTTCTGTTTCTTTGTCATTTCTTATTATATTTGCTAGTTATAGATTCAAGGGTTTGTTTGAAAATTGGTGGAATCCACAAACTAAGGGCAAGGTTGAGGGCTTTCAGTCCATTGGGCTATGGAGTCTAAGGATGGCTTTACTGGATTTCTTTTCTAAACACAAGATGGTATTACAGGGCAAGATAGCTAGACAGAGAACAATCCTTAAAATTTAAAGTGGATGGATGGTCTTGAAGAGAGGAAAGGCAGCTAAGAATCTTTCACCATATTCAAGAGAAAGAAGAGAAATGACTACAAGCAAAGAGCAATGAAGGATTCTTTGTTACAGTAATCAACAATGTTTAAATCAGCAAAACATGAGCAATTAAGAATTCATGCTTATAACTAATCCAGAAGAAAACATCGAGAATAATCACATTTGAAAACAGAGTACAATTAAGCAAATTCTGTTTCAATCCTTTATGTAAACTATTCATAAATGGATATGATGATAGCATAAACTAATATAAAATTTAAACACAAGGGTTGGAAAACTTATTGAACTGAAGTTCAACACATGAATCCTGCAACAAGTCCAGTGCTTCAAAACGTCATCCAGTAAGCCACAAGTAAATTTCTCCAAAAGATTTTTATTCCGAAAACCTCAATGTTACAGCAGAGTAATAGAATCCACCCCAAATGCTTCCAAGAGTGGAGTATTTATACAAATTCTAAACTAAAATATCTTGAAACAAATATCAAAATTGGTTCACAAATCTCTCCAACTATTTACATAAATAGAACTAAAGTAAAGGACACTCAAACTATTTGGCACTATTTTTGATGGTTAGGTGATGACAAAGAGGAGAATTCGAATTTGATCCAAATCTTAGTTGATGATGAGGCATCCAAGTCACTAACTGCTTCCTTTCTTTGTGCAATCTGCTCCAACAATTCTGCAAACTTAGGGTCCAATGATATCTTCGTATTTCTCAATCTGTAATAGATATGTAAAAAGTGAAAGATTTTATTGTGGATTAATATGTTGGTGAGATAAATCTCTTTCAGTTTCCCAAAATTCCTCTCCAGCTGTGCATAATATTCTCTGTAACAAATATGCGTAAAACAGAGTTTTACAGAGTCTGAAAAATGGCCTGTAAAGATGCGCATGTATCTCTCATTATAAAACCACTGTGCAAAAACTGAGATAGGTTTTTGTATATGGGTCTCTTAGGAACAAAAACCTCCTTCATTTTTGTGAAATGTATTTCTAATTGGCCACAATATTCTCTGCAAAATGATGACTTGACTGTAATTTTCTGCAAAAGTGCTTTCCAACTTTGTTTAATATTTCCAAAACCATAATATCTGTTAGAAAAGTGAGAGAGGTTTTTGTAGATGGTCCTCTTAAGAACATAAACCTCCTTCAGTTTTGTAAAATTCATCTTTTATTGATCACAATAGTTTCTGCAAAACTATGACTAAAATATGCAATTTCTGCAAAAATGTTCCTTCTTGTTGTATTTTTCATCTTTTCACTTTTTTGTTCCTTTGACTGATTTACTTTCACTTTAGATAAACTTCAATGTTGGTGAAAGTATTTTCATCTCTTTTTACCATTTTACTGCCTCTGTAATTACTTTTACTGTTTTACCTTTGACCGCTCTGTAACTTCATTTTTACTTTCACTCTGACTTTTACCTGATACACTTTAACCACTGATACTCTTTAATCCTGATACTCTTTAATCCTGATACTCTTTGATTGTTCTTTACTGTGTTAGACTGAGCAGTAATTGGGAAAAGAACATTCTGGTTAGGGGAAATTACTGCTCTTTGAGTTGGGTCATAGTTAGAATGGCAATAGTGGACAATTTCTGGGAAAATAATGACTGAGGGGATGAGATACCTTGGGAGATTGGATTCCCACAACCCTATAAGATCTTTCCCCTTTGAGTATTCGTCTCTGCAGCGAAAATAGCTCAATAGGGGAGTTTCATCATAAGCCGGGTCTTTTATTTGGAAATCTTCATCTATCAGAGGTAAATAGTCCAAATCACGGTGAGGAGCATTTAACGGAGTGATATTAAGAGCTGCCGGGGCCTCCATTTTGGTTCTTGTGGATTCAAAATGGAGGTTTTTGGTTTTCTTCCCGGGCCGGGCGGTAATCTTGAAATGAATGAAATTGGAACAATTTGCAGGTTCAGGGAGCAATTTCACTGGTTTAAAATCTCCAGGGAGGACTCAGTGATGATTTTTAACCACTTTTTTAGCGAAAAAACAAAGGAAACTGAGTTTTACTTGCAGTCGGGCGTAAAGGATAAATACCTGCTTTTAGATGGAAACTTGTTCTTTAACAGGTAATGAGAAATGGCGGGGACGTCTTCAACACGGGCGTAGCAGAATTTTGGGGCGAAAATGGTTAATTACAGCAGAAATTTCGAAAATCGCAGCGGGAGCAACGTTCTTCTCTGAATAGTGAAAATGACTAAAAAACACGAAAAAATGGTTTATTTACAAGTTAAAAGGCTTTTTGTTTTTTCGAGGTGATGACGTCATGGTGGTACTAGATGACGTAGGGAAGTGGGGCCGGCGGTATGCGGTAAGTGGTAAGCGGTGAGCCCGCACCGCTTATGGACGAGGGCGGTAAAAGTCGCGAGGGCAGCGATTCCACAGGACGCCTGCCACGTGGAAGTCTGACTTTTCAGAAACCGCCCATCCCCCGCTGGTTAACATGCTGGCAAGGGATGGGCAGTGGGATTAACGATCACCGTTGATCAATGGATGGGCGATCCAACGGCTGAAGGGACGGGGAACATGCGGCGATTTCAAAGGTGGGCCCGTCGGGCTTTTTAAAAGGTTTTAATGCGAAATCTAATCCCCCCGGGGAAATGTTAATAGGCGGAGAAGGTTGTTAATTAGTCCGAATGACTAATTAATCCCAGGTATATAATGAAATGGGTTGCGGCGGAGTTGGCCAGGTGGAATGCCACGTGGACGGACCACGGTGGCACAAAACTTTTCGCAAAGTTTATTGATATGTTTTGGTATTAAACATACTTATAGTATGTCTAAAGTTTTTGTATATATTTTTATTATATGATGAATGAATTAATACAATTAATTCATCATAGGGGCGGGATTTATGTATAATGCTATAGTTTTAACCAAAGGGCTTATAAAGCGGGGTGTTTATTTTTAATGTGCGGGAATATATACTTTGGTAAACATTATAATAAATGGGTTTTGGGGATATTTATAGAAAAGGGAGTTATATATTTAGGAAAAGGGATTTCACTAGGGATTTAATATAGTAGAATTAAATGTTAATATGGTAAAGGACAAGGAAAATCAAAACATCTTTGTACATCTAAGAAAGTGATAACTTATGAAGTAAATTGCAACATTTTATCTTCAACACTTAAGCTTAGAATAACAAGTTGTCTTGAGGAATTTTATGGAATGTTGCCTCAGTTTCCTAAGTAAAATAGGATTTTACTTTGGAAAAAGTTAAAGATGGAAGATAACAATGATGGATTATTTCAAGTGCTTAGGTCTTTTGATCATTAGGCCGAGGGTCCGGTCCCTCCAGAAGTCAAGGAAATGCCTTGAGCCCCTTTGATCTCAAATTACCTTAGTACTTTTGGGGAAAATAGTAAAACTCTTGAGGGGAAAAAATGATGAGGGAGGTTAATGAATTTGACTTTGCTTGCTGTGATTTTCCAGTGTATTTCCTGCTTTAGTACTTGTGATGAAAGTGAATGATTAACCAACATGTAGCAGCACCATTCATCAGATAACACTTTTGTAGCACCATCTACCTACCCTATCTACTTAGCACTACCATTTTGTCTTCTTTATTAGGGTGCATTTAGACTTGCAAACCCTTTTCAATCTTTTTCTTTTTACATGATGAATCTATCTATTTCCACCCTTATTACATCCAAGGGCTCAGATTAAACTGTTGAGCACCTTTTATTCACTCTACCTAGCTACTTATCTGCCAAGATTAAACTGTTTGGCTAGATATTTATTCTCTAATCTATAACATGAAATTGAAATATGACTAAGCCAAGTTTAAACAGTTTGACTTATTCATAAATTGTGGAAAAAGTTTCACAAGTTGCACACAATTGATTTATTATAACAGAGTAAAAAGTAGTGGCATTTGGATTTGCACACTTTCCTTGGTCTATTTTTTGCTTGGGGTTCATTTCTTCCTCTTTTTTGACCATTTTATTCTTTTTACCCTTTGATCTTTCTTTTAGGGTATACCCTCTTTACATTTTTTAAATTTTTTGATTTTTTTGGTTTTTAAGAATATGGAACACCTTTGCTCAAGTAAGAAGGTTTGAACATATTCCACACTTCCATCAAGACAATCATGAAAGATGAAACCTATTGATATAGGAGGCTAACACTGGCTCCACTTGGGGATGGCTTTTCCTTGTGGAAAGTTAAGAACAGCAGGTCAGATGCCTCAAAATGTCTTCAAACTGAAAGTATGAAATCTTCCTCCTTCTGGTAGCTTTATTTTACATATGATAGTGAAGCTTTTGGAACTTAGGGCCTTCACTTCGGGCTTCAATTCCAAGAAGTCACCATCCAATCCAAACTGCATTAACTGTGGCTGAAAATCTTGAATTGAATATAGTCCTTTTTCTGCAACCTGAAATCTGATCTAAAAACTTAAAACAACACACAAAAATTTTCAAACCAACTTAATGAAAAACTAACTGAAAATTGAAAACAAAAAATGCTCAAAATTCTGAGCTTATTAGCACTCATTTACCTACTTTAATCTACTAAAAATCTTATCGAATCAGGTAATACAAAAATGCCAATGAAGCCAATCAAGTAGCTGTAAAAATAAATTGATAACTTGGTTGCTTGTGATCAAAATTGGAAGTATGTTATGATCATGTGCCTTTATAATAAATGATATGATGTGTAAAGGCCACTTTTGATGTATTTGATCCTCATAGAGAAAACATGTTTGCAAATTTAGGCTCAAAAGATTCTCCATATAATCTGATATAGGATCAATAAAAGCATGATGTATGTTATTTACTTCTAGGCCTTCAATGACTAATTGTTCAATTGAATTATGAATATTAGACCATGAACTTATTTCTTCAATCTTGTGTTTGAAAGAATAATCATCTTCAATATGCAAGTCAAAAGATAGTACAATTTCCTCTTGCTTTGGAGAAGGAAGATTTTCAAAGAATTCTTTAGGATTTCGGAAATTGTATGACTGAATTTGAGAATGCAAAAGTTTGATTTCATTTTCATAATTTTCAGAAATTAAATCAAGAAGCCATTTTTTAACTTGAGGAGAACATTTTCTTGATTTAAAAAGAAGAAAGAAATCTCTTAGAAAATCCTCATCAAACTGAAGTTTTGATAACTCATCCCTGAATTCATTTAAAATTTCATCAAATGGAAGATTTTCCATAAACCCTGTCATCCAATATCATTATTAATGCTTTGGAATATGGATTATTTGGTTGTGGAATTGCTCTGAAACTTGAAGCTCTGGATCTCTGATCTACAGTGTCTTGATTGGAAAATGATATCAAAAGAGTCAGAAGAATGATGCTCGAATGTGCATTGAGATTTTATATTTACAATTTTCAAAAGAGATAAATTAAAAACTACTCTAAGTTCTTCTCTAAAATACAATATACATTGGAAAACTCTATCAATTTAGAAAGAACATAATGTCTTGGATAACAATCCAAGTTGAAAGCCTGATCTTTCCATATTGTTCTTGCAGGTTCATTCCTCCAGTGGAGTCTTAGTAGTGAAATTGATTTTGGAGTCGCCAGGTGGATGATTTTAACCTTTGTGTGTCTGATCCCTGTCCACCATCATAGATCAGATCTAAACCTGTAAAACAATTCTGAAGAAAAAGTTAGTTCTTCAGGAAACCAAATTTTAAATATTTTATGATTATTTTATTTTTTATGAATTTTCAAAACAACTTCTATGATTTCTTTAAGAAATTTAAGATTTTTGATTAAAATTTTCTCAAAGATTTATTAAACTAGAGAGTCTGATTAAACATTTGAAACTAAGGTTCAATGTATAAGCTAAATCAGAGATAGACTGAAGCAGCTTTTATTTACTTTTGCAATTGCAGAGCAAAAGCAATTTCAAAGGCTTCCTGGCTGATTTTCAGACTCTGTCTATAGCTTACAAATCAAACGATAGTATCAATAAAATGATTCAGGTCCCCAGTATGGTCGCCACTATGTTATCACTCAGGTTTTCCTAGAAGTTGTGTAAGAGGAAAGTATACCCGAGGTAACCACAAACCAACCTTTTAGATGCAGAATCTAGCCAATCTGCATCCAGAGAGGACTCTCTCTTTATGATTTATCTTTGTTCTTGGAAGGTTTTAGGCTAGTTATAGATTCAAGAGTTTGTTTTGGGAAAATGGTGGAATCCACAAACTAAGGGCAAGGTTGAGAGCTTTCAGTCCATTGGGCTATGGAGTCTAAGGATGGCTTTACTGGATTTCTTTTCTAAACACAAGATGGTATTACAGGGCAAGATAGCTAGACAGAGAACAATCCTTAAAATTTAAAGTGGATGGATGGTCTTGAAGGGAGGAAAGGCAACTAAGAATCTTTCACCATATTCAAGAGAAAGAAGAGAAATGACTACAAGCAAAGAGCAATGAAGGATTCTTTGTTACAGTAATCAACAATGTTGAAATCAGCAAAACATGAGCAATTAAGAATTCATGCTTATAACTAATCGAGAAGAAAACATCGAGAATAATCACATTTGAAAACAGAGTACAATTAAGCAAATTCTGTTTCAATCCTTTATGTAAACTATTCAGAAATGGATATGATGATAGCATAAACTAATATAAAATTTAAACACAAGGGTTGGAAAACTTATTGAACTGAAGTCCAACACATGAATCCTGCAACTAGTCCAGTGCTTCAAAACGTCATCCAGTAAGCCACAAGTAAATTTGTCCAAAAGCTTTTTATTCCGAAAACCTCAATGTTACAGCAGAGTAATAGAATCCACCCCAAATGCTTCCAAGAGTGGAGTATTTATACAAATCCTAAACTAAAATATCTTGAAACAAATATCAAAATTGGTTCACAAATCTCTCCAACTATTTACATAAATAGAACTAAAGTAAAGGACACTCAAACTATTTGGCATTATTTTTGATGGATAGGTGATGACAAAGAGGAGAATTCGAATTTTATCCAAATCTTAGTTGATGATGAGGCATCCAAGTCACTAACTGCTTCCTTTCTTTGTGCAATCTGCTCCAACAATTCTGCAAACTTAGGGTCCAATGATATCTTTGTATTTCTCAATCCGTAATAGATATGTAAAAAGTGAAAGAGGTTATTGTGGATTAATATGTTGGTGAGATAAACCTCTTTCAGTTTCCCAAAATTCCTCTCCAGCTGTGCATAATATTCTCTGTAAAACATATGCGTAAAACAGAGTTTTACAGAGTCTGAAAAATGGCCTGTAAAGATGCGCATGTATCTCTCATTATAAAACCACTGTGAAAAAACTGAGATAGGTTTGTGTAGATGGGTCTCTTAGGAACAAAAAACTCCTTCATTTTTGTGAAATGTATTTCTCATTGGCCACAATATTCTCTGCAAAATGATGACTTGACTGTAATTTTCTGAAAAAAGTGCTTTCCAACTTTGTTTAATATTTCCAAAACCATAATAGCTGTTAGAAAAGTGAGAGAGGTTTTTGTAGATGGTCCTCTTAAGAACATAAACCTCCTTCGGTTTTGTAAAATTCATCTTTGATTGATCCCAATAGTTTCTGCAAAACTATGACTAAAATATACAATTCTGCCAAAAAATGTTCCTTCTTGTTGTATTTTTCATCTTTTCTTTTTGTTCTTTATTGTTTCTTTCACTTTAGATAAACTTCAATGTTGGTGAGTATTTTCATCTTCTTTTACCATTCTTGCCTCGTAATTACTTTTCTTGTTTACCTTTGACAGCTACAATAACTTCATTTTACTTTCACTCGACTTTTACTGATACACTTTAACCACTTGATACTCTTTAATCGATGCTCTTTGATTGTTCTTTCTTGTATTCAAATTGGCTTGATAGTGGGAAAAGAACATTCTGGTTAGGGGAAATTACTGCTCTTTGAGTTGGATCATAGTTAGAATGGCAATAGTGGACAATTTCTGGGAAAATAATGACTGAGGGGATGAGATACCTTGGGAGATTGGATTCCCACAACCCTATAAGATCTTGCCCCTTTGAGTATTCGTCTCTGCAGCGACAATAGCTCAATAGGGGAGTTTCATCATAAGCCAGGTCTTTTATTTGGAAATCTTCATCTATTAGAGGTAAATAGTCCAAATCACGGTGAGGAGCATTCAATGGAGTGATATTAAGAGCTGCCGGGGCCTCCATTTTGGTTCTTGTGGATTCAAAATGGAGGTTTTTGGTTTTCTTCACGGGCCGGGCGGTATTCTTGAAATGAAGGAAATTGGAACAATTTGCAGGTTCGGGGAGCAATTTCACAGGTTTAAAATCTCCAGGGAGGACTCAGTGATGATTTTTAACCACTTTTTCAGCGAAAAAACAAAGGAAACTGAGTTTTACTTGCAGTCGGGGCGTAAAGGATAAATACCTGCTTTTAGACAGAAACTGGTTCTTAAACAGGTAACAGGCAATGGCGGGACTGTTCTTCAACACGGGCGCAGCGGAATCTTGGAGTAAATTGGTCAATTACAGCAGAAATTTCGAAAATCGCAGCGGGAGCAACGTTCTTCTCTGAATAGTGAAAATGACTAAAAAACACGAAAAAATGGTTTATTTACAAGTTAAAAGGCTTTTTGTTTTTTCGAGGTGATGACGTCATGGTGGTACTGGATGACGTAGGGAAGTGGGGCCGGCGGTATGCGGTAAGTGGTAAGCGGTGAGCCCGCACCGCTTATGGACGAGAGCGGTAAAAGTCGCGAGGGCAGCGATTCCACAGGACGCCTGCCACGTGGAAGTCTGACTTTTCAGAAACCGCCCATCCCCCGCTGGTTAACATGCTGGCAAGGGATGGGCAGCGGGATTAACGATCACCGTTGATCAACGGATGGGCGATCCAACGGCTGAAGGGACGGGGACCATGCGGCGATTTCAAAGGTGGGCCCGTCGGGCTTTTTAAAAGGTTTTAATGCGAAATCTAATCACCCCGGGGAAATGTTAATAGGCGGAGAAGGTTGTTAATTAGTCCGAATGACTAATTAATCCCAGGTATATAATGAAATGGGTTGCGGCGGACTTGGCCAGGTGGAATGCCACGTGGACGGACCACGGTGGCACAAAACTTTTCGCAAAGTTTATTGATATGTTTTGGTATTAAACATACTTATAGTATGTCTAAAGTTTTTGTATATATTTTTATTATATGATGAATGAATTAATACAATTTATTCATCATAGGGGCGGGATTTATGTATAATGCTATAGTTTTAACCAAAGGGCTTATAAAGTGGGGTGTTTATTTTTAATGTGCGGGAATATATACTTTGGTAAACATTATAATAAATGGGTTTTGGGGATATTTATAGAAAAGGGAGTTATATACTTAGGAAAAGGGATTTCACTAGGGATTTAATATAGTAGAATTAAAAGTTAATATGGTAAAGGACAAGGAAAATCAAAACATCTTTGTACATCTAAGAAAGTGATAACTTATGAAGTAAATTGCAACATTTTATCTTCAACACTTAAACTTAGAATAACAAATTATTTTGAGGAATTTTTATGGAATTTCGCATCAGTTTCCTAAGTAAAATAGGATTTTACTTTGGAAAAATTTAAAGATGGAAGATAACAATGATGGATTATTTCAAGTGCTTAGGTCTTTTTGATCATTAGGCCGAGGGTCCGGTCCCTCCAGAAGTCAAGGAAATGCCTTGAGCCCCTTTGATCTCCAATTACCTTAGTACTTTTGGGGAAATTAGTAAAACTCTTGAGGGGGAAAAATGATGGGGGAGTTTATGGAATTTTGCATCAGTTTCCTAAGTAAAATAGGATTTTACTTAGGAAAAAGTTAAAGATGGAAGATAACAATGATGGATTATTTCAAGTGCTTAGGTCTTTTTGATCATTAGGCCGAGGGTCCGGTCCCTCCAGAAGTCAAGGAAATGCCTTGAGCCCCTTTTATCTCCAATTACCTTAGTACTTTTGGGGAAATTAGTAAAACTCTTGAGGGAGAAAAATGATGGGGGAGGTTAATGAATTTGACTTTACTTGCTGTGATTTTCGAGTGTATTTTCTGCTTCAGTACTTTTGATGAGAGTAAATGATTTAACTAACATGTAGCAGCACCATTCATCAGATAACACTTTGCAGCACCATCTACCTACCCTATCTACTTAACACTACCATTTTGTCTTCTTTATTAGGGTGCATTTAGACTTGCAAACCCTTTTCAATCTTTTCTTTTTACATGATGAATCTATCTATTTCTACCCTTATTACATCCAAGGGCTCAGATTAAACCGTTGAGCACCTTTTATTCACTCTACCTAGCTACTTATCTGCCAAGATTAAACTGTTTGGCTAGATATTTATTCTCTAATCTATAACATGAAATTGAAATATGACTAAGCCAAGTTTAAACAGTTTGAATTATTCATAAATTGTGGCAAAAGTTTCACAAGTTGCACACAATTGATTTATTACAACAGAGTAAAAAGTAGTGGCATTTGGATTTGCACACTTTCCTTGGTCTATTTTTTGCTTGGGGTTCATTTCTTCCTCTTTTTGACCATTTTTATTCTTTTTACCCTTTGATCTTTCTTTTAGGGTATACCCTCTTTACATTTTTTAAATTTTTTGATTTTTTTGGTTTTTAAGAATATGGAACACCTTTGCTCAAGTAAGAAGGTTTGAACATATTCCACACTTCCATCAAGACAATCATGAAAGATGAAACCTATTGATATAGGAGGCTAACACATACCTTCGGGACCTTATATTAACATTATACACCTTTTAAATGAATGAATTTATTATAAACGTTTAGCTCTGAGCCCCACCTATATAACCAATAGCCAATCAACCGCACGCACCATACCTGGCTTAACCTTCGCACACCTTCATTAAACTCCAGGCATGTTCAACGCGCGATCGTCGTCCGATGGCCCGTTTCCAAATCAACGGCTCCTGTCCATTTCGCACGGCTTCCAACGCAGAACGTTAACACGTGAAGGCGCAGTTTAACAGGCGGTTTTCGACTGGGTCCACAGGCCATGTGTTGATTCCTGTATGGAATCGCTCCTCCTCCGGGAAATACCACCTTCCGTATAGGAGTGGTGCGAAGAATACCACCATCCAGCGCCAAACCACCGTCACTGTTCATCAGGTCTTAGTTCCGCTCGTCTCCTACGCTCCAGGTTCCGCTCCATTCAATTATACTCTGACGCAGAGTTCCGCTCCTTTTCTCGGTTCCGTCTATTCTTATGCGTTTGACTATGGTTCCATTATATATAACGCACAGTTATTCGGTGTATAAATATATATAAACCATATATATATATATATATATATATATATATATATATATATATATATATATATATATCCTTATACACCCACCACCATGTAGGGGACCTCCATGTCAATCGAGCTGAGTCTTTCTGATATAAAAAATTATGTGTTATGTGCTTGTATTTGTATAAAAGATTCTCGGAATTTATCTATATATGTACATATTTTTGGAATAACAACGGTTTCTCTGCAATAACATCTGTGGCTCTGCCTCTGTCGCTACTATCACTCTACCTCTACCTCTACTGCTGTGATAACAACTCTGTCTCCGTATTTGCTTCCTCTGCCTCCATTGTCTGTCTTTGTCTCCTTGTAACTGTTCCTGTTTCTGCATCTACTACCTCCTTTTCCATCAATGACAACATTTCCAACATAGGTTTCTCTTTTCCTTTCCCTTCTCATTTGTTTAATATTTGTGGAGAGATCCGGCGAAGATATAAACAGGAGTGTGGCAAAAATTAATCCTTTTTTTTTTTTTTCTTGTTTAGACTAATCCTAATCTTCCCATTTTTTCTCTTCCCATCCCACCCATGGGTTTCGAACCAGTGACCTTGCATAATGGAGTGCCTTAAGAGTTCACCCCATCACCGACTGCTCTACACCACGTGGGCGGAAAAAATTAATCCTTCCACCATTGAAGACTTATTATTTTTTTCTGCTTCTTCTTCTTGTTCCTCTGATGTAATGAAATTTCCACAAGCTAATCCAAATAACATGCTCTCATACCACTGTAATATCCCAAAATGGAAAACATGGGAATATAGAACATATGCACAATTCCAACTGTGGTAACATAAGAATTAAACATGTAGAACTGGAAAAATTCTAGAATACATCAAAACATCATACATATGGGTAGAAAACAACTGAACCATATCATTAAGGATCAATAGTAGGGTAAGTACATAGTGCTCCAAAAGGAATGCAATCAAGCCACAAGATGGCTGAAATACACTAAAGAAACCAAGCACTGGAAAGTAGAATTGTTGTTTCTGTGAAGAAGATATATGTACGAGAGGTTGCTGGAGTGCTCAGAATGATCCAGGATTTTAACCATGGATTCTAGTCGAGAAACCCAAAAAATCCAAAAATGGTTGGCTAGATTTTAACTTTGGATTTTCAACACTTTTTGGGTTGCCCATTGCACCCCTCTTGGCCAACTTACACACTCCCTATGACAACTGCTGATATGGGGCTGAAACAATGATATATTAGTTTCAATAACACCCAATTAGCTCAATACATGAAGGGTTGGTCCCTTCTCCTGATCTTCAAGCTAGAAGCTTGAGATCTAGCTCCTCCTTCCATTGCTCAAGTTGCAGCTGCACATTGCACAACTGTTGGAATGAATTGTGTTGTCAAGAGGAATGAATTTGTAGCTTGCTGCTAGATTATGGAATATAGCTCACAGTTGATGGAAATGATCTCTCCAAAGTGAGGGAAATACCCCTCACAGGATTCCAAGCTGAAATGCTTAGAACTTCCTTCCTCCACTCGATATACTTGGCTAGATTGTGCAATTCTTGAAGGAACTGTCGATGCATGGAGGTATAAAATGTTGGCATGATGCCCAATATCACAAAGCCTCTCCTGGAAGATTGAAGTGGAAGCACAAGATGAAAGGATGAACCCTCCATCGGTTTCTTAGCTTAAATGCTAAGAAATACCTTCCTCCTCTCAAACCCTAAGACAAGAATACTTAATTTCTGAAGCTGCATATGGAGAAGAGAGGGGTTGAATGTGGCACCAATACTAGATCATGAATTTTTTCTCAAAATAAACTTCCTAGAGTAGACACTCGAAGTCCCCCGTGGGTAAGGGTGGGATTCCCGCTCGGGAACACCTATGTGCTAAACAACACAAAAAAATTAGCTAAACATCTGAAGCGTGCAAACAATGTCAAACGACAATACAATATCAAATTCCAGACTCATTTTCTTTGCTACCATCATATTTCTTATATGGTTGTGAGCTTTCCCTAGCCTTAGCCCACCTCATAATTGCACTGCACATGTGGCCACTAGTCTCCGTGAAGCCTACGTTGCCTCTCCATGAACTCCACGATCTATGCAATTAATCTCCACTCCCTCCATCATGTGTGCATTTAATGCACCACATCCTCCATCCGCTACATCATTAATTCTCTATGATATTACTTTTATTCCTCCACTATCTCCATCATATTCCTCACTATCTCTCCATAATATCCCCTCTTCCTTCATTAATGAGTTGCTCCACTACTCCATAATGCTACTCCACTACTCAACTAAGCCACATTCACACTATAGAAGTTGATTTTATTCATCTACTGGGTTTATGGGTCCCTCCACAGTTTTATTTACTTACTAAGAAATAAAAGTAAGAACTCTAATATTCCAATTAATTGATGTAAAATTGGGAATATTACACTCTAACCTAATTTATTCCTCCTTATTTGGTGATTCTTTAATGGTAAAAGGGCTCTTGGTGGGAGTCTGTGGTTTCCCCTACCTCACAATTTAACACTTCCTAGTTCTGAAGTCCATAGGTGTCTACCTCTTTCTTTTTGTTTTGATAGGTGTGCTCAAAGTACTTAGGGTAGCAGCTACTTCTTGATGTGTGATGTCTGGTGACATGCTGGTATCTTGAGGGGAGGTTTCACTGCCTTGGATAGGGTCAAAATATTCTTTTTCCTCAGTCTTTTCTTCTTCATTCCCTCAACTTTTTCTTTCTCTATATCTGTTGTCTTTGTGTGTTCTGCCTCTATCTCCATCTCTTCTTTTTCTTCCCTGTTTTCTGCCTCCTCTTCCTCTTCTTATACCTCCTCTTTAGCTTCTTCTCATTCTTCTTCTACCTCCATCTATCTAAGGCTAGAAGAAAAGGTTTTCCCTATTTGGGTAGCTCTAAAGGCTTCCTTATCCATGTATATGAAAGAGGACTAGGATAAAGGTAGGTTCAACCTTCTCAAATCATCATTCATAATTAGTTTTATAGGAAATGATGGGCCAAGTGCTGATATTTTCTTTGCCTCACCTTATGGCTCATGTCAAATATGGATTTTAGGAGGAAGTGAGGAATTATTAATCTCTATTCAAGTGGGAGTTATCCTTGAAACCTAAGTTCATTTAACAATCTGAAATGATACCTGTACACCACACTAAGTATGCCTTCATAAGAAATAAACTTCATGATATGGAAGGGTACTTCATCCCAGGGGTATGGAAGCCTTTCCCTCCATTTTTTCTTCAATGTACTCTTCTCTGAGTAAAAATAAATTATTCTTGGCTGAAGTGTTAGGCATTATTTCCTTAACCCATTTGACTCCTAAGGGAAAATTTGTAACTCTTCTTATGATTTCAGGAGATAGTGTGATGGATATGCCTCTAACCAAATTGGTGGCTTTCTCTTTTGAATGTGACTGCAGATCCACTGCAAATTCTTTAGCTATCTCTTCATCAAAAACTTTCAATAGCTCAAAGAACCCTAGCCATCGGTGATTTCGAAATATTTCCATGACTTGAGGATGTCGCCTAATTATCCTAATGTTAGTAGGCTCTATTTGGTTGAATCCCCCTCCCATTTTAATGGATGGGATTATATAAAGGTTGGGAGAGGCTTGAGAGTTATGTCTTGGAGATGTAGGTCTTGAAACAAAATGCAAGAAAATTTTCTTTTACCCTTTAACTGTCAAATTTACTTTGCTGAGTGTGAATCGTATGGAGAAATTTTAGTGCTGGAGGATGGAAACCACTTACCTTTTTCCTCTATTATTTTTGTTTGAGAGATTTAGGCTTTGGGAAGAAAATTCACCCACATGTGACTCTATGTTACCTTCTAAACCCTTGTTGATCTTCTTATGAAGTTGCCTATAGAAAAACTTTGTTTCTTGTAGCACAATGGTGCATGCAAGCTCAAACCTCGATGATACTCTTCTCATGGCTCCCACTTCTCTCCTTCTCTTTATTCTATTTCAAATTCTCAACACAATTGCGAAAATGATACAAATCTTTCCTTTATTGGATTTTTAACTAAATTTGGAGTGTTGTGGTGACTCGTACTTAACAAAAGTTTTCCTCTTTAAGACCGTTGGTCCCACTTCAGTTAATCATTTTTAAGCCTCGTGATCACTTTATGTGTACCCATCCACTCTCTCTTGACTTTATTTGACTTTCCCAGGTGGCATGCACTTTCACTTTTCCTCCAGTTTCACTTTACAAAGGTGGCCAAGTTAACTCGCCACCTTTTTTCCTTTTAAATTTCTAAAACTCGACATTCAACCATTTTTCTCATTAAGGATGCATAAGGAGAGGTGAGGGACCATACCTAAGCTTACCTAGTTTTGGTGAGGTGTTTAAGGAGATGGTGCAAGAGTTGGAGTTGGCGATGGTATCCTTGGTCTTTTCTTTGTTGTATTTTAGTTTCTTATTTGATTTCTGAGTGAGCTGCTTAATCTTTTCTTGTTTTTTTTATTTTGTAGGTGCTTCATGGATGTCTTCAAGTGCCATGGTTGGTGTGCTTGCCCTTTTTTCTTCTTTTGGTGGTCTTATCGAGTCATCCTCATCAACTTTCATTCATCTTTTGGCCTTGGTGTCCCACACACAGATTTGATACAGGAAACATTTTAATACCTATAGCAGTCTATTTCTGGCCTCTTCTTTCTTCAATTTTCTTAGAAATGGAGGGATATGGTTCATGGAGTATATGAAGGAATTCATGGAATTAATGGAGTGGAGGATAGCAAGTGAAATGGGCCTCATGCCATGTTTCGAATGATTTAGCTGCTAATGGTGCAACATAGGGTTTATATAGGGAATACTTGTGCATGGAGTGAAATAAGGGTTTGGGAATGGTAGGTATAGGAAAAACATGAATTATCTGCCCTTATTTAAGTTCATAAATCCATGAGAGGGATTTTTCCTTCATGATTGATTCTCCTGTATCATTTATAGGAGTTTCCTGTAGTGCTACAGGAATCCTGTTGCAATTCAAGTTTAGGAAATAAAATGAAATTGTTACCTATATTATGTTTGAAATGGATGAATGGATGTATGATGGAGTGGATTATGGAGTGGGAAAGTAGAGGAGAAGAGAAAATGAAGAGAAATCTCTTCTATGGATCCCAAAACCCATCTTTAATTAATAGCCTGCAAAATAGAAAAACACATAAGTGAATAGGTATTTTTCTTCTTTTTCATTTTGTTTCTTTATTCTTTTTTTAATTTTTTTTAAAGGCAAGTGGGCTACCTCCATAGAGTTTTTCAACCCATAGGACTTCCTTGGGCGTCTCAGAGAGGTTTTTACCCAAGGATCTTTTATTCTCTACTTTTTTATTTTTCTTTCTTTTTTCTTGCTCCATGACTGCCTCATGGAGGTTTTCAACCCTGGGGTTAGCTTAGGGCACCTCAGAGAGGTTTTCACCCATGCCGCTTTATTTTTTTTAATATTTTTTTCTCTAGGAGGCACTGGAAACTATGGAGTTTCCCATGACATACACCTCCATGTTATGGAATTTATAAATTATGTTGTAGAGAGGGGCTTCTTGTAAACCTTAAGCCTATAACCATTGACAAGTAGGTGAATTCCTTCCTCATATATGGTTTTGATCTTAATTGTGTCATTATCACAACATTTTTCCACTTTATAGGGTCCTAGCCATCTTGTCATTAGTTTTCCGTTTAAATCCTTAAACCTTGATTCATACAACAATGCCTAATCTCCTTCTTGAAAGGTTTTTTTCCTTAATGTACTTGTCATGCCAAAATTTCCTTTGCAGTTGAATTACCTATGTATGAATGAGTGTTTGCATCCTGAACTCATCCAATTCATTTAATTGCAGAAACCTCTATTTCTGGTAATTTGATATATCTAGGTCTAACTCTGCTGGAATCCTTAAGGTGTTGAATTTAAATCAACTAAAAGCAGAGCTTTCTTTCCATAGACCAAGTCATAAGGTGTGAATCTTGTTGTTGTTTTCCAAGTATCTTCTACCAATATGTCGGCCCAATATTTTCTGATACTTCTCACAACCTTGGTGAGAATATTCTCTAAGGCTCTGTTGATCACTTCCCCTTGGCCATTTTCTTAAGGGTGGTATTCAGTAGAAGTTTTATGCTTTATCTTGTGCCTCCTCAGAATATTTTTAATGAGATGAGATGTGAATTGTGCTCCATAATTAGTGATTATTTCTTTCGAGTATCCAAATTTGTAAAACACATTCTCCCTTATAAATTATTCTACTTTCTCCTCATTTTCTACCTTCACATCTTTTGTTTCAGCCCACTTTGTCAGGTTTTCAATGCAAACTATGATATAGTTTTTTAATCCAGATGGTGGATCAATAGGTCCAATGAAGTCCATGCCCCACTTGTCAAATGGCTCAAGAGCCACCTGAGGGTGTAGAGGCATCTCATCCCTTTGTGTAGGTTTCCCCATCCTTTGGCATTGGGTGCACCTTCTAGTGTATCTTCTAGAATCCTCATGAAGGGTAGGCCAGTAGTATCTTTCCTGCAAAACTTTGAAGGAAGTCCTTTTTGCAGCAAAGTGTCCTCCACAAGGGCTATCGTGACATGAATAGAGGATATCCTTAACTTCTTCCTACCCCATATATCTTATGATAATTTGGTGAGGGCCCAACTCAAAGATATTTCCCCCAATCCATCTGAAAGGGGCACTTTTTCTGATGATCTTGCTTTTCACCTTGAAAGGGATATTAGGAAGGAACTTTCCAGCAACCAAGTAATTATCTATGTCAAAAAACCATGGTGAGAGTGTTGATATAGTGAAGAGATGTTCATCTAGAAGCTGGTCATCCACCATTCCTTCTTAATCTGCAGATAGAGCTAACCTGGATAAAAAATATGCAAAAAAATTCTCCTTTCCAGGTTTATCAACAATGGTTAGGTCAAACTGCTTTAATAGTAACAACCATATAATTGTCCTAGCATTAACATCTGGTTTTTTCATTAAATATTTGATGGCTGCATGGTCAGTGTGTACAAATTTCTGATACCCAATGACATAATGTCTAAATTTTTTTAAAGCATGGACAATGGCTAACATATCCCTCTCTTTGACAGTATAATTGAGTTCGGCCTTACACAAGTTCCTACTGATGAAATAGATTGCATAAGGTAATTTTTCTTCTAACTACCCTAATCCTACCCCCACAAATTTGTCGAATGCATCTATGTGGATGTGGAAAGGAAAATTCTAATTTGGACCTCAGATAATGGGGGCAATAGTTAACTTTCCCTTAATGATCTCAAAAGCTTATTAGCAAATACTGGACCAAGTAAACTCAGAATATTTGGCCAATAAACCAAATAGTGGCGAAGCCATTTTACTGAAATATTTGATGAATCTTCTGTAATATCCATCTAACCCTAAGAAACTCCTTACATCTCTATGATTTTTAGGAGAAGGTACCCTTTTGAGGATAGTTATTTTCTTTGGGTCCACTTGTATTCCTGCTTGGGAGATTGAGTGTCCCAATACAACTCCTGCTCTTTTAAGGAATTCACACTTTTTTGGGCTCAGGAAGAGATGCATATAAACGCAACTTCTCAACACTTTTCCCAAATTAGAGAAAGCCTCTTGGAAGTCATCCCCATAGACTGTGAAATCATCCATGTATATTTCAACTGAGTCATGTACTATCTCAGAGAAAATGCTCACGACAACTCTTTGGAAGGTAATTCGGGCATTTCACAACCCAAAGGGTAGGACTTGGTAAGAGAAGATAACCCAAGGGTAGGTGAAAGTAGTCTTCTCCTAGTCTTCAGGGATGATTTGGATCTAGTTATACTCACTAAACCCATCTAAGAAGGAAAATAATTTTTTTCCTACAAGGCCATACATGACTTGGTCTTTAAAAGGAAAATGGAAATGGTACTTCTTGGTGGCTTTGTTAAGTTCTCGCTAATCAACACAGACTTGCCATTTTCCATTCTTCTTCGAGACTAGGAAAAGAGGAGATACCCACTCACTATCTGATATAGGATAAATGAAACCTGCATCCAACAGTTTTTACAGTTCTTACTTGGCTGTGTCATTTAAATCTAGGTTCATCCTTCTTTGGGGTTGTCACACAAGATTTCATCCTTCCTTAATGTAAATATGATGTCTACATACTAAAGGATGCACCCCTCTCATGTCCTTGTAATCCCAAGCAAATGTGTCTAGGTTTTCTTTTAGAAGTTGGAATAGCTAATTTTCATCTTCATCTGAGAGGTTTGAGTTGATTTTTAGAGATATGGGTGGGCTAAAATCTACAACCTTGGTGGTTTCAGAGGTTGAATCGACTAATTGCAATCCCATCTAAGGTTGGTTTCCAGATTCTTTGACTAGGTTTTCAAGTGGACTGTTAGAGGGGGACTTGTTTTGAATGACATGGTCGATGAGTTCATATTGATCAAGTTTTCCCCCTCTAATAACAATATCTATGGTACAAATGGGGGTAGTGTTATATACCTCATATTATTCAAACTCCAATCATATAAGTAGATCATGATCAATGTAAGGCTTGGCTCAAGGATATAATACCAGTTGTTTATACAAGGGCCCATTTTTAATAGTCATGTTTATGGCCCGACAGCTGATATAAGAATTGGCAGTGGTTGACCAAGGTCTCCCAAGAGTCAATTGAAACCATAAAATCCTCAACAATTCCTTCTACAGTTACTATGGACTGGTCTGCAAGTTGAAGAATTTTTGTGGTTTTCCTCAAAGTCCTTTGGAGGTTGAGTTTCAACATATTTTCCTTGGTCATGATATTGATGGTAGCCTCTAGATCAATCATAGTATTGGGGACTATGAAACCATCTATGTGCACATATAAAACTAGACTACCAGGGTCCAGGTACTCTATAAAGATCACCCTTCCCAATATTAATTCAGATAACTGTCCTTTTACATTGATGGTGGGGGTATATTTCTTCTTTCTCCCAGGTTTCTTAAAGAACTTTTCCTTTATGAGCTTGGGCATAAGAATAACCCAATCAATTGCTATCAAGATATCCACCTGCCTTCCTTCCTTAACTGGCACTACCTGCATAATGTGTCTGTCATCCATCCTCAAGACAGGTGCATAGTAAGTAACTATAATCACTTATCAGGCTACTGAAAAAGGGAAAAAGTGGCCTTAAATCGCATGGAAATGGCCATTAAAGTGGTTTTATGAACATGAAGCTTCTCTTTCCTTGCCAACAGATGTTCAGTGAAGTCTGTATCTTTACCCACAAATTTTTTAGTTCTATCAGAATTTCATTCTACTCTGGGGTGTGTTGAATGGAATGGATCAAGTGCTTGGGAAAAGAAGGTTGTTGGGTCTTAGTGTCACTTTCTTCCTTTTCCTCCTCAACCTCTACAGGTGGAGATGAAGTGTGGTTGTCTAGGAGTACTCTTCTCTACCTGAGATTAATCTCCTATATCTCCATAGAATAAGCTGGATAGGATTTCTCTCCACTATAAACCTGTTGTTCCTATCTTTTTTTCGGTTTTGGATTGGGTTGTGCTGGAATCTAAGGCCACTTGGGTGGAGAAACATGAGTAAGATGAGGTTGAGGTTCGGGTGGAGGAATTAGAGCAGGTGGTTGATTATCTTGAGGCCTCCACCCTTGGGATGGATTGTTCCACTGAGGTTGTTGAGGAACATATTGCTGAAATGGTTGGTTCACAGACTGAGGATGATATAGAGTGTTGTAAGTCCTAGTAGGAGGTGTAGTCCAGGATGGAGGAGTGGGGGTGTACCAATATTGCATGGGTTCATTCTTATTATTGTGGTAGTAATAGTAAGGTGCACCTTACCTACCCTTCTGATTTGACCTAGGGCCTTAAGGCCTTCTCTGGTTGATGAAATAAAGTTTCTCTGGTCCTAATTCCCCACCTTGATATACAACTTTGAGTCCATGTAAGGAGGGAAAATTTTATGTGGCATGATTCTCCTCACAGACTAAGAAAACCTCTATGAAATTTAGTGGACATTCATTTCAAGGGTGTTTTCTAGTACATCTAAGGAAAAATATAGCCAAGGTTCTTTTTGCTTCCTCTTACTTCCTTTGACCTGCATTGTGTCCATTTGAAAGGAAAATGGGTGCAACATGTCACTTTTTAAGTCCTCCAACATATTTCCAATCTCATGTTTGATGGTGGTGGAAGAGGAAGGGGTATTGGTTGTACTTTGGCCAACGCTGCCTTTCTTCCTTACTACCCTAGAATGGTTCTCAAAGATAGGTTTGTTTGTTTCATAAGGAAGTTGGTAGATATATCCTCCTAATAGCATATTAAGGGTTTCTATCACCTCCTCCCTCATCCCTCGGAGAATTATTTATTTAAGTGATTTGGGATCAAGAGTATAGTTTGCTATCTTATAGTTTAACTAAAACCTCTCTTCATAGTCTTCTAGGGATTCATCAGGCCTTACAGTCATCCTGAATATCTCATCCTTAGTTTCCTTGGACCTACAATAGTCCTTGTACTTGTTGTTGAAGGCCTCTTGCATCTATGCCAAGGTAGTGATGTTGTTCCAAGGTAGACCCATGATAGCACAAGGATGCATACTTAAGGGTAGATGTGAATAGCTTCAGCTTTTGATTATCTATAGGATAATCATAGGTCCTACAGACAACAACAAATTCAAACATGAATGTTTCAGGATCTTCAAAGGTAATTCCATGAAAGTGTGGAAGGGTTGATGGGCTAACATTTTTCATTTTAGTTTCCCCATCTACCTCTCTAATGGGAAAGGATCCTCAGGCTTCAGTGTCAGCCATGGTTGAGATAGGTGAATCAGGTTCCTCAGGTGAAATAAGATCTTCTTCTTCTCTAATAGGTTCTTCAAAATTTTCAGAAGGCTACCTATGGGGTGTTTAACCTCACCGCCATTGAAGAAGATTGAAGGGTGACTATGGGGTGATGTCAGGGCTTTATGTAAAAAATTTCCTTGAGTATCCCTACTCCTACGAGGCATGGAAATCATATTTTTTTGTATTTTTTTCAATATTTTTGAAACAACATGTAAAAAGGAAAGTAGAAAAGAATGCTAAAATAAATCAAAGCATCTACTCTACACCTCCCCAGAAACGATGCCAAAAAGTGGTGAGCCTTGGTAGCGCAGCAAGAATGTTGCAACTCCCAGAGGTTGCCCTAATTTAATTTATCAACCTGGGTTTCATACAAACTTAGAGGTGACAGTGATATATACACAACGGATGCATTCTACTCATCTCATCCTCTTCTGAGCTTTACGAAAGGGTGCTACTTCTACAGTATCTAGATGAAGTCTGTCACACTTTTGAATTTAGGCCTAGGGCTATAAATGATTCAAATACATAGCACTATGAGCAAGTAAAAAACTACACTACAGCAAGAAAGTACATCTAACTACTCTGCAATTAAAGAGATCTACAAATTAAGCTCTGATAAGGAATGAAAGCAAACTAGGCAGCTTCTATGAAGTAAATTGCTGATTTGAAATCGCATAAAGGAAACTAACGTAATCACACATTGTTGGGCCAAATAGCTAAACACACTCTACTCACTCTATGTTCTATCTATCATGCATTTAATCATGAGCTAATATTCTTGTAAATTTGTTGTTTTGCACCTAGGAGAAGAAAGCGCTAAGGTGGATTATGGAAGGCTTGAACACATGGGTGCAAGGTTGGAGGTGTATGGGTGGTTTGGGCAGGTCTATGGGATGTGGATGGTGGTTTTTGGGCTTAAGGAGGGGCCCAATAGTTCTGCTTCAAGTGCTACTATAAGTTTCCTGTAGTGCTACAGAAAAGTCTTGAATTGCTACAGGAAACAATCTGAGGGAAATCCAAGGCCAAAAATGGGTGTGAAAAGGGTAGGGAAGGTGGTGTGAAGGTGGTTTTAGATGAGTGGAAGGTGACCCACCCCTTGGCCAAGCTTAGAACCTCTTGGAAGGCCTTTCTTGCACCCTGTAGGGTTTTCTCATGGTGTATAGATGAAAAATATGAAAACAAGTTTGATGGTGATTTTAATGAATAGAGGGATAATGAAGGGTGAGAGATGAAGCTGAAGGTGCTAGTGAATTTATCCTTGGATGTGCTACCTAAACCCATAATAAAAATACTTGACAAATTCATGATAAATTAAATGGAAAATGTTAATTTAATTTAGAAATAAAATCTACTTTAACCTACAAATAGAGATCTAACACAACATTCTAAACATATCCATGGAACTACAACAACCTAACTTATCCATTCCAAGAAATCATAAAATAAAAAGCAATTTTGCCCTGTGGGGAAGGTCTACCCTCCTCAAGCTCCAATGAAAGAGATGAGAGGGGAGGCTCGACTCATATATTTTTTAATTTATAACCAATTATATCAACATGTATGCAAGCTAAATCTACAACAAAGACAAATGGAAGCAAAATAAAAATAGTGAATGAAAATGCAAGCAAACTAGCTATATACTCATAAGAAAAACTAGCTAAAATGACATGAAAGTAAAGAATGATTACACAAGGGAGATGAAGGCACATGGATTGGACACTAACCCACAAGCCAAGCCCTCTGAAACTAGATCGGTGAAGCACAATCTGAATAATCATTTTATTGCAAATGATAGTCTCATTACATCAACATGAAAGTCTCAAAAACTTATTACAAGATCTAAGAGTCTAATGGCTTTTGCCAAAGTTTGAATCCTAATGATCTCTTTCTCAGTCCTATTTAACCTAAAGGGTAGATACCAAAAACTCCCTAAAAATTAGGTGATTGTAGAAATTATACAAATCATATGTATATAATGGATTCAAATGGATCTAACAATGTATTAAAGCTAGATATTGAATCGCTTCTACAAATCAATTGTGGAAATTAAACACAATTTCCAATCACATGAAGAAAAGAAAGAACACAATCAAACCACAACATAGATAATTTGTCGAGGAAATATTGCTGCTCAAAACCCCTCTATAATATATTGTATATCCACAAGGAATCATGAAACAATACAATGCATTCTTACTCACAAGAATTTCATGCACTATGCCTATCATTTCACACTGATCCAGACAAAATAGGGACAAAAATTAGCAAATTCTCAGCTTGTCTTGAGCCTTCCTTGCTCATGCAATACCTAATGAATGCAATCCCTATTCTTTAGGAATTTCAGCCTTCCTCAACTGCGCTGAGTATCATGGGCATCCTATCGTGTTTTAATTGCATTTAGGAATTTTTCTAATATCACAACTGATAGTTAACATCCCTTTCACCTTAGTCTCAACTGGGTCTCCACTGGAACTGACATGCATGCAGCTAATAATAGAAAATCATCAGTTAAATGTGAGATCACTAATTGTGAATTAAACAATATTTAATTCACTTGATCTCTCACTAGTGCAACAAACAGTTACAACTAGCTCAACTGACTTTAACTCACCTAGACTGAGTTAATTTTGCATTAAAAACATGCACTAACTACAACTTGGACTCAACAACTCAGAGAATCACTCTGCATGCCCTACCAACTACCCTCAACTCGAAATTCATGATATGATTGAGTTTATCACACCCAATTAAGTATTACAAGTGATCATGAGATAAAATTACATTTAATTGTCCAATTTAATTAAGGTAAAATTAAATTCGACACTGCACCAAATTTAGCCCACACCAGTGTCAGTGTTGCTAGGACCTGTGGTCCCACACTAGTGTAGGTGCTACTTGGGCCTCCTAGTCCCACACTAGTGTAGGTGCTTCTTAGACCTCCTAGTCCCACACTAGTGTATCTGTCGTCATGTTGTTTATGTATGCCACTTTCATTGTTTCTTATTGAAAATTTCAACACTCCCTCTCAACAAAAAATGAATGTCCTTGCATGCGACATGCACCTCTTGCATGTGACATGAAACTCTTGCATGCAACACTTCTCTATTTTTTCTCAAAAATGCAACCCTTGCATGTAGCACTTCCGAAACTGAATAGCCTCCAAACAACTAAATCAATATAATGCATCTGTCATTAGAGTCTTTTGACTACTTCTAGCTATTGCACATTTCTACTGGATTCTTTGGACCACTGACATCTGGATCCATGCACTCTGCACTGCTGCCAACTCTGATTTGCACTCCAGTATTTGAAACCTATTACTTTGATTTCTATCCTCTTGACATCTGACTGCATCAATCTTACTGATCCTGCTATTATTGTAATGTGGTCTCCTATTAGTCAAGTTTGATCCATGAGACACACCATCTCTAGGACCCTGCCAAAATTTCTTCTTGAGATCAATTCTCCACATCGCCCCACCTCACACCTAGAGGTATAGATTCATGCACTCCCTCTACTCATCTAGCTTGAAATTTCTCTACTTGAGTGGTTTCTTCCACTCCATGATCCTCCACATGTGGCTTCTCCACATCTTGAGGTTCATTCTTTGGAACCAAGAGTTCCTCATCTACATGAAAATCCTACTCAATCTCAAGGGATAGTTGAATGGATTTCTCACACTTCCCATGGTTGGAAGTTCCACATCAAGTATGTAGAGATTATTCACAAAAATCCAAATATTCTTGACTTGTCTAATGGCTTTATGTTGAAGTAAAGCTTTCCCTTCACTAAATACCACATAATAGCCTTTATCTTCCAACATTGCGACTGAAACTAAATTTTTCGTTAAGCCTGGTACATGCATTACATATTTTAAAAAGAATGGTTTACCTGACTTTCTATGGAAAGAAACTGCACCAATCCTGTTAGTGCTACAAATTTTGTCATCACCCATTTAAAAATGCATCTGGAGGCCCTTCTCCTCCAAGTTACTGAAAATTTCTTTGTCTCCCGTCATGTGGAAAGATGCACCACTATCCAAGTACCACACCGAACCCATTACACTTGACACCATGCATGCAATGAGCAAGAAGTCAAGCTCAAATTGTAAGGCCAAAGCCTCAATAGCTATAGATCCTGAATCCTTCTTTTTCTTCTTATTTTTTGGACAATTTGTGGTGTAATTTCCATGCTTGTGACAGTGAAAACACTTCACTTTGGACATTTCACACTCCTTGTCTTCTTCACCGATCTAGGATTTGGAATGAAATTTCTTTCCTTTCCCCTTCTTCACCTTGGAAACCAAAGCACAATATTATTCACCTTAATTCTTAGATGAATATCCATCCCTAGTATTCTATCTAAACTCCTCTTGAGCCAAATACGACCATAGTCATTCCCAATCTCACAATTTTTCCCTTCCATTGATAGAGTCCTCATAATTGTGCCAACTCTTGGGAAGTCCTAGAAGAGATAGGCTCACCAATTCATGATAAAAAAAAATAATTCCTACACTCCCAAGCTCATCCTAACATTGGACAAGCTTGGTCAACTATACTAGAATAGTGTCACCTTTCTCCATTTTGATCTTCCTGAGCTTGTCTTTCAGTGCCAATTTCTTATGGTCACTGCTACTATGAAATAGATCTGTCAAAGCCTTCCACATCGCATATGGAGTCACTTGTCCATGGAGGCTTGAGACAATGTGGTATTGTACTTCCTCAAGTAGGATCCTCCTTGCCCTTGCAACGTTCTTTTGCCAGGAATCAAGATTTGTATCATCTATCACAGTGGGTTTGGGAATGTCATTGTCAATGAATTCCTTCAAACCATTATCTTCTAGTACTTCCTCCATCACATATTTTGAAGAAATATAGTTTGAGTTGCCCTCAAGTGCATACCCCAATCTTGAGCCATTGAAAGCCATTTAGATCCCGATTCTCCTGTTGCACCAAGAGTACCTTTGCAAATTCAAATTCCATTCAGTCACAAAATTAGCTTCTTATTTACTGCAGTAATTTCCTCAATTAAATGTGAGATCATTGGTTGTGAATTGAATAATATTTAATTCACTTAATCTCTCACTAGTGCAACAAATAGTTACAACTATCTCAACTGACTTTAACTCACCTAGATTGAGTTAACTGATTACTCATGCATTAAACATATGCAATAATTGCAACTTGGACTTAACAACTTAGAGAATCACTCTGCATGCCCAACCAACTACCCTCAACTCAAAATTCATGAGATAACTGAGTTTATCACACCCAGTTAAATATTACAAGTGATCATGAGATAATATTACATTTTATTGCCCGATTTAATCAAGGGAAAATTAAATTAGACATTATACCAAATTTAGCCCACACCAGTGTTGGTACTGCTAGGACCTGTGGTCCCACACTAGTGTAGGTGTTGTTTGGACCTCCTAGTCCCACACTAGTGTAGGTAATTCTTGGACCTCCTAGCCCCACACTGGTGTATGTGTCTTCATGTTGTTTCTGGATGCCACTTTCATTGTTTCTTGTTGCAAAATTCAACAATGATGAGTCCACTTGACTGCAAGTGAAGTGTAGCTTTGGTGCACTTGATTTTGAGTTTGCTTGGCTGCCTTTGATTTTGAGTTGTTGGAGGGAATCTCGAGGATTACTTGGTTTCCTTTGGGAGTTAAGGAGGGTGGAAAATCCCCCTAGAATCTCTCCTTGTTGTCTACTCCAAGTCTTAATGGAAAAGCTTCACCAAAAATGCAATATCTTCATGGTTTTCCTACATTTAACTCATGTTAGGTACTCGAAGTATGATAAGCCTCAAACACCATGTACACTAGCATAATAAGACCACAATATAATTAAAATGCAAGAAAGCGAGGCTTAGTAAGGAAAAAAGGTGACCATTAACCCCCCCCAAATGTACCTAATGATGGATCTCATTAATAAGCATGTATTGTGACAGTGATGAGGTATGGACATCTCCATGTTTTAAGTTGTAAATGAATGCACAATGTATCTATGGTAAAATATATTGTATTTTAGCTAGTGATGTAATGGATAAATGCTTCTTAGCGGTTCTCAGATAAGTATGAGACCTCTATGCTTAAATCTGTTGGTTACACTTGTAGATTCAATGTTTGTGATATGTTTGAAAAAATACCTATCATGGATAGGAGGGGTCTAGATGAGTTCCCAATGATGTGATTGGTTTTTTACCTTTTTTTTATTGTTATTTATCATCTCCTAAAGTTTCATGAACTTTTGGTAGTGACCTGGGCTCTGGGGATGAAACAGTGGCACAAATCCCAGAGTTAGAGGCATGGAACTGACCAATTGGGGCCATAGCCGCATGGTTTTTGTCTTGTGCCTACGGCTATAGGTTCCCAACTACTACCTTTCCTTAGCATGTCTGTGGCTATGGTCCAAAAGGGTAAAAAATTCAATCTCATTCAAAGGCCAAGGGTCTGGAAGGTTCAGTTACCTCTTGGGGATGTTGTTGATGTTGTGTAAGGTGTGTTTGTCTTGTTTCCATTGGTTCCACTTCCTTAAGGTCATATAGGAGTTTTAATATCATATTAGTAGCATCTCGTCACATGTTTACCCCAGTTTTCCGGTTACTTGGGTAGATGTGGGAGGAGGGTATTACCGAGTTGTTGGAAATATGATGCAGAGTGTTGTCCTTGATGGCAACCCACTTAATGAAGATGAAGACATGCGACTGTTGACATGTGTTGTCCTTGATGGCAAACTACCTGATGAAGTAATACTTAACCTGATGGACTTGGTAAATGATGTAAATTGGATGTGATATGATGTTTGTTGACAATATGATGCTGAGTGTTGTCCTTGAAAGGCAACTCACTTGATGAAGTTGTGTTTGATAGAATATGGTTTGATGAACTAATTCTGTTGTATCTACAGTAAGTACAGAAGGCAATGAAGAAAGAAATTCAGATTGTGCTAAATCTATGGTGAAAGAGTATGTCTCAAGGTATAAGTGGATCTGTCTAAGGTAAGTCGCGTATGCACGCGGAAAAGAACGTGCCAAGTCGCGTATGGGCTAAAGCGCTCTAAAAGTGCAAACCGGGGGGTAATCACCATGGTATTGTTACATTGTATTGAACTGGCAAGTCCGCCTAATTGACCCGTCTAATGTAGTTGTTGTTTTGAGGCTCCTTAAAAGGTTTTGGCAGCTGTAGGCATTGAAAAAGGGGCTCATGAGAATGGTGAAGAAGGAAAACTATATTAAGAGAAGAAATTCATTGTGCAAATCATGGTGTGGGAGCAAGATGTCTGAGCTTGAATGAATACTTCTCTATGAAGTAGATCTGAATGGAAAGGGTTACACTTGAATGATAAATCTGAATGTATGATGCACCAATGATGAAGAAGGGGATCTAGATCTGAAATGCACTTGTATTTGCTAGATCTGTTTATGGAAGGCTTAGATCTGTGATGAGGCGAACATCTAGGCGAACATCTGTCTGAAGGAAAAGGGTAAATCTGAACTGAATATTTGATCTAAAGAAGTATGCTGCTCTATAATGATTGAAGATCTATACGCTACTTCGCCGCAGAGGAAGCGCGTATATACGCGGCTTCACAGAAGAGAAAGCGCGTATGCGCAATGAAATATACACAGAGGTATACGATGTTTTGTGTGGACGGAAGCGCGTATATACGCGACATCAGTGAAGTGAAAGCGCGTATGAAAACTAGGGTTTGCTGAAGATTGTGGTAAGAAATGTCTGATCTATTCTGTTGTGTTACTGCTATCTGTATTCTATAGTGCTGAGTTGTCTGTATCAGTTTGGTTGCCTGTTTGAGCATAAAAGTATGGAAAGGGTCCAAATCTGAAAATATGATGAAGCGTGGCCTGCAAGTGTTGTTCTATTGAAGTTGTTGGATCCAGTGTGAAAATTGATGAAACGTGGTCCAAGGTGGTGCTGAGGGTTGTAGCCTTCAGTCAGGGGGTTGTAGCTCCCTTCCAGGTGAGGCTGGTAAACGAGATCGGGGGTCGTAGATCCCTTCCAGGAGAGGCTGGTAAACGAGTCAGGGGGTCGTAGCTCCCTTCCAGGAGAGGCTGGTAAACGAGCGCAGGTGGGTGCCTGCGTGCTGGTCAAGTCTGCGCCAGCACATATTTTGTAAGATGTTTTCTCTATAATAAAATATTGAAGGCTGAGCAACTGCAGCGGTGGTTTTCTCCCGATTTGGGTTTCCACCTAAAAATCCTGGTGTTCATGTGTGATGCTTTGTGTAATGGTTTATTCTGTTCTTACTGCACATGTTTACTATTTATTGAACATCTGATGAATGAATGATGGAATAATATAAGTGAAGATTTAATGACAGATCTAGATCTCTGTGTATACGCTAGTTTCATAAAGGGGATACGCGTATATACGCTAGTTTACTGAAGGAAAGTAGCGTATGGGTTTTAAAGAATGAAAAAGTAAAAAGATTTGATTATGCAGTAAATACTGATTCACCCCCCCCTCTCAGTATTTTTCCCAACAATTGGTATCAGAGGAGGTCCTTGTGCAGAAGCTTGATCGCTTAAAGGAGATCCGTCGCAATGGGAAGTCAAGAAGGAGTAATGTCTATAAAGCCACCTCTATTCAATGGAAGCAATCTGATATTCTGGAAGGTACGTACAAAAGCATATCTGCAAAGTCTTGGTGCAGATGTATGGGCAATCATGGAAGAAGGTTATCAATACCGAGCAAGTATTCCTACTGATGCAGCAGAAAGGAAGAAGTATGAAACCAATGCCAAAGCAGTAAATGTCTTGCTAGGAAGCATGTCTGAATCAAAATTTGCTAAAGTGATGTAGCTACATTCAGCAAAAGAAATATGGGACAAAATCATTCTGAGCTATGAAGGAGACACAAAGGTAAAAAGTGCAAAACTCCAAACTCTTAGAATTGAATATGAAAATTTGAAGATGCATAGTGATGAGAGTGTTGCCAGTTTCTTTCTTCGTCTGGATGATATTGTAAATCGAATGAGAAATTTGGGTGAAACCATAGCTGATACTACTCTGGTGGAAAAGGTCTTAAGATCCTTGACTTCAAAATTTGACTCTAAAGTTTCAGCTATTGAAGAAAGGCAAGATCTGCAAACGCTTACTATTGTTCAATTACATGGTACTCTGACTGCTTTTGAAATGAGACAAGGAGGTCCTTCTCAAATAAGAGAAGTTGCTTTTAAGGCATCTACAAAAGGAAAGGAAAAGGAAGTTGTCAAAGAATCCAGCTATATATCCGATGAAGAAGAAGCAAATTTCGTGAGAAAGCTCCAACTAGGTATTGGAAGATTCAAAGGTAAGCTTCCCTTCAAATGTTTTGAGTGTGGAAAAGTTGGTCATTATGCTGCAAAATGTCCTTATAAAGGAAAAGAAGTAGTAAGAAGGAATAAGAACCAATCTAGCTCTAAGAAAAGTTACTATACTAATGAAGATAGTGACGGGTCATCTAATAGTGAGGAAGAATGTGAAGAAGATCTTAGACTTCTCATGGCATTTGAACAAAAGGAAGAAAAGGATACTTTTATGGATGCTCTAGAGGAAAACGATTTTCTTGAAGAAAATAATCAACTCAAACTACGCTTAGAAGAACAAAATATAATCAGAGAGACCATTGAAAAGAAGCTTGAAGAAGCAAAGAAACGTATTGAAGAACTAGAATGTGAAGTGGTAAGTCAAAGAAAAGAAGTTGAGAAAGCAAAAACCTTGAATCTTAGATTTGCTAAAGGATCTGAAACCTTAGATGAGATCATCAAGGTACAACGTTCTCCTCTTATAAAGAAAGGTCTTGGATATACCGGAGAATCTTCTCAAACTTCAGCACCAAACTATCTAAAAGCAGTTATAGGTGGTTTACATCATTCAGCCACTCAGCAAGGGAATAAAGGATCTCTACAGGGAAAGCAGGACCATCTCAATTCAAGGAACACTAACAGGGATAGCTTTCAAAGACACTACAACCAAAAGGTAAATTCAAATAGAAGATTCCATGATCGCAGAAATTTCTACTTCAATGGGCAATGTTTCACTTGTCACAATTTTGGTCATAAAGCTATCCAATGTGTTGCATATAAAACCATCATGACAAGAGAAGCAAGAAAGAAAAGGTTGGATACTGAACCAAATAAGAATACCTATAACAATTTTTCTCCTCTTCAAAGTGAAGTTGAATGCACTTATTGTAATAACTTTGGCCATGAAGAATCTGAATGCAGGAACAAGATCCAGCCAAAAGAACATGTTCCCTCAAGCTCTAAAATATGGAAAAAGAAAGAACCACCGGTTGAAAATTGTGGGATAGCATTATTTGCGGAAGGTGAAGAAAATCAATGGTACATCAATAGTGGGTGCTCAAGACACATGACAGGTGACAAAAGCAAACTTCATACTTATAATGCTCTAGAAAAGGAAAAGAAAGTTACATTTGGAAATGATACTCCTGCTGTAATTAAAGGAAAAGGGTCAGTATTTCTAAAAGAAAAAGTGAAAGCTAAAGATGTCATGTATGTGGATGGATTAAGGCATAACCTGTTAAGTGTTAGTCAAATGTGTGATCAAGGAGCAGAAGTGATGCCAGATTGCAAGATATTAATGACTCGTGATCGTCTGAGTGAAAGTGTTATAAAAGGTGGAAAAATCAGAAAAACCTTTGTATGTTAATGACGCAGAATCATCATTACTTCAACAAGTCTTGAAGAATTGGCTATGGCATAGAGGTAGGGCATCGAGTTTCTCTCAAATCAACAAGCAGCGAGACTTCAAGTACATTCGTGATCTTCCCAATATTACTCTACCTGAGAGTACCATATGCAAGTCTTGCCAATTCGATAAGCAAACCAGAGTGCAATTTAATGCCAAAGAAGGATCAACAAGTAAGCCTATTGAAATTATTCATATTGATTTATGTGGACCTATGAGAAAAATATCACCTCGTGGAGAACAATACTATATTTTGTTTATTGATGACTACTCTAGAATGTGTTGGATCGGGTTCGACTAAACATAAAGATCAAGCACTTGGCGTTAGAGCTTCGAAAGCATTGGCGAGAAAATGGATGAATCCAAAATCAGTGTCTTAGATACGATCGAGGAGGAAATATTCATCAAATGAATTGCTTTGAATTTTGTGAACAACATGGCATTAATTAGGAAGTTCTACATGTGAGGGCATCAATGTCTGTGGTGTAGCGAGAAAGAATGAATAGAACAATTGTTCAAGCTAAAGCGACATTTGTTTCGGTTCTAATGTTCGACATGTTCAGGTGAAGCGACACATCACAATGATTAACATTCCAATAAGGCTCATGTTAGGGTAAATAGTAGAAGCTCATATGAACTTCACGATGGCAATTCTCCCATGAAGGCATTTTAAAAGGTTTGGAAGTAAATTCTTTATCAAAAATAATGATGAAAAGCTTGGCAAGTTTGAACCTAGATCAGATGAAGCGATATTTTATGAAGGGATATTTCTTGGTTACTCATCGTCAAGCAAAGCATTCACATGTTACAATAAAAGGCTTCGAAAGGTTGTTGAATGTATTGATGTTGTTATTGATGAGTCTCCTGCAGCTCCTAAAGAAGAAAAACAAACAACAAAAGAAGATGATAGCGACATATGGCATTCTACATCAGATAGCAATGATATAGACAATGGATCCAATGAAGAACTTGAAGATGATCTATCTGAAAAAGCTCCATCCAGATATGTTCAAAAGAATCATCCTGAATCTCAAATTTTGGGTGACAAGGAATCTGGGGTACGAACTAGGAGAACTCTTGTGGGATCTTCTAATCATTTGGCACTCATATCCACAATTGAACCACACAATGTCAATCAAGCAAGCAAAGATGAATGTTGGAGGCAAGCCATGAATGAATAACTTGATCAAATTGAAAAGAATGACACTTGGGAATTGGTACCAAGACCACATGATAAAAATGTCATTGGAACTAAATGGATTTTCAAGAACAAGCTAAATGAGAATGGGGATGTTGTAAGAAACAAAGCTAGATTTGTTTGCAAAGGGTATACTCAACAAGAAGGTATAGACTTTGAAGAAACTTTTGCTCCTGTAGCTAGACTTGAAGCCATAAGAATGTTTCTTGCTTTTTCAAGTTATCAACAAATCAAAGTTTATCAAATGGATGTTAAATATGCTTTTCTTAATGGTGATCTAGAAGAAGAAGTATATATAGAACAACCGGAAGGATTCATTTTGGGAAATGATGCAAATCTTGTTTGTAGACTTAAAAAGGCTCTATATGGTCTCAAACAAGCTCCAAGGGCTTGGTACTATCGTCTTGACAAATATCTTCATCAACAAGGATTTTCAAAGGGGTCTGCTGATAGCAACTTATACACAAAAGTTGAAAATGGTAAACTATTGATTGTGGTTGTATATGTTGATGATATCATTTTTGGGAGTAATGAAGAATCTATGAGTCAGAGATTTGCTTCTTTCATGCAGCAAGAATTTGAAATGTCTTTACTTGGGGAACTAACATTCTTTCTTGGCTTGCAAGTGCATCAATCTACAGATGGTATATTCCTATCACAGGCAAAATATCTTAAGCAAATTCTGAAGAAGTATGGCATGGAAGATTGCAAACCTGTAAGTACTCCAATGATAACCGGATGCAATCTCAGTTCTCATGATGATTCTCCCACGGTGAATCAACCAGATTACAGATCAATGATAGGAAGTCTACTTTATCTCACTGGGACTAGACCAGACATTATGCATGCAGTTGGGATTGTTGGAAGATTCCAAGCTAATCCAAAAGAGTCTCACCTTCAGGCTGTTAAAAGAATTTTCAAATATCTACAAGGAACTCAAGACTTTGGTCTATGGTATCCAAAGAATGTTGATCTTACTCTTCATGCTTACACTGATGCAGATTGGGCCGGAAGTGTTGATGATCGGAAAAGCACTAGTGGTGGTGCATTCTATATGGGACCCCGGTTAATATCTTGGTTCAGCAAGAAGCAAAATTCTATTCCCTTATCTACAGCAGAAGCAGAATATGTGGCTGCCGCATCTTGTTGCACTCAACTCCTTTGGATGATGCAAACCTTACAAGATTTTCAAATCAAGTGTACACCTCCTGTCCCCATTATGTGTGATAATACAAGTGCCATCAGTATCTCAAAGAATCCTGTTATGCATTCGAAGACCAAGCACATTCCCATCAAATATCATTTCCTACATGAACAAGTGCTTGAGCAAAAAGTGAAGTTGGAGTATGTTCCCTCCAAAGAACAAGTTGCTGATATCTTTACCAAACCTCTGCCCAGGGAAGCGTTCGAGTATCTAAGACAGAAGCTGGGAGTGTTCTCTGCAAATCAAAAGAACAAATCTGCATAAATTTTAGAAGATGATAGTGGATACGCGGGTTTCCTGAAACACAGTCGCGTATATATGCGAGTTCCTGCACAGAAAACCGCGTATGTCTGATTGTTGACAATTTTTGCTTGGAATCAGCTCTTTTCAGCACAGCTGCAGTGCTGTTTGGTATATCTGATACTGTTTGGTATCTCTGGTGGTGTTCCAGTTCTCATAATTCTATTTATTGTTGACAAAGATGCCTTGATGTTTTGTTGGTGAAAGTGTTCAGGATGCACAAACTAAGGGGGAGCCGAAGTCATATAAAAAGAATGCATGGATGCACAGATTCAGGGGGATCATTAGCATTGCTGAGTATAATGCATTGTTGGCATTATGATGGTTCTGAAATATGTTCTCATGCTTGAGGACTTTCTGGTGTTGGTCATAGATGGTCATATTTTTGATGAAAAGGGCTTGTTGAGACCCATAGTGTAAATTTGTAATATTCAGTCATGTAAACCCACTTGGTTGGGTAGCTGAGTCAATTTTTGTAAACCCACTTGGTTGGGTAGCTGAGTCAATTTTTGTAAACCCACTTGGTTGGGTAGCTGAGTTGAATTGTGTAAACCCACTTGGTTGGGTACTTGAGTCTTATATGTAAATCCACTTGGCTGGATATTTGATGTAAGTATGAGTCTTTTGGTGATAGGAAGTTCATAGAGTCATGTCCTCCATTGAAAAATATGTTTGAAGATTCAGCATGAACTCAGGGGGAGTTTGGTCACTTCAGTATATATCAGATCTGCAGAACGCTTCTTCCACATGAGGAGAAAAGGGGGAGAGTATGTTGGCTTTTGGTCCGCCCTTTGCCCTTGATGTCAAAGGGGGAGAGTGACATGGTGTTTGAATGAAGAATTGTTGGTGTTTGAATGAAGAATGGTGTCAAAGAATTGGGAGAGTGACATGGTGTCAATATTCTTATCTGTTGTGGTAACCAAACACCATCGTGGTTGCCATCAAGTCCAAAGGGGGAGATTGTTGGAAATATGATGCAGAGTGTTGTCCTTGATGGCAACCCACTTAATGAAGATGAAGACATGCGACTGTTGACATGTGTTGTCCTTGATGGCAAACTACCTGATGAAGTAATACTTAACCTGATGGACTTGGTAAATGATGTAAATCGGATGTGATATGATGTTTGTTGACAATATGATGCTGAGTGTTGTCCTTGAAAGGCAACTCACTTGATGAAGATGATGGCAACTTACTTGATGAAGTTGTGCTTGATAGAATATGGTTTGATGAACTAATTCTGATGTATCTACAATAAGTACAGAAGGCAATGAAGAAAGAAATTCAGATTGTGCTAAATCTATGGTGAAAGAGTATGTCTCAAGGTATACGCGGATCTGTCTAAGGGAAGTCGCGTATGCACGCGGAAAAGAACGTGCCAAGTCGCGTATGGGCTAAAGCGCTCTAAAAGTGCAAAACCAGGGGTAATCACCATGGTATTGACCCATTGTATTGGGAAATGATCCGCCTAATTGACCCCGTCTAATGTTGTTTTGGGCTCATGGTATTGGTTTGGCTCATGGTATTGAAAAAGGGAAAACCTATATAAGGAGAAGAATTTTATTGTGCAAATCATGAGTGTGGTGCAATATGTCTGAGCTAGAATGAATACTTCTCTCTGAAGTATATCTAAATGGAAAGGGTTACACTTGAATGATAAATCTGAATGTATGATGCACCAATGATGAAGAAGGGGATCTAGATCTGAAATGCACTTGTATTTGCTAGATCTGTTTATGGAAGGCTTAGATCTGTGATGAGGCGAACATCTAGGCGAACATCTGTCTGAAGGAAAAGGGTAAATCTGAACTGAATATCTGATCTAAAGAAGTATGCTACTCTATAATGATTGAAGATCTATATGCTACTTCGCCGCAGAGGAAGCGCGTATATATGCGGCTTCGCAGAAGAGAAAGCGTGTATGCGCAATGAAATATACACAGAGGTATACGCTGTTTTGTGTGGACGGAAGCGCGTATATACGCGACATCAGTGAAGTGAAAGCGCGTATGCAAACTAGGGTTTGCTGAAGATTGTGGTAAGAAATGTCTGATCTATTCTGCTGTGTTACTGCTATCTGTATTCTATAGTGCTGAGTTGTCTGTATCAGTTTGGTTGCCTGTTTGAGCATAAAAGTATGGAAAGGGTCCAAATCTGAAAATATGATGAAGCGTGGCCTGCAAGTGTTGTTCTATTGAAGATGTTGGATCCAGTGTGAAAATTGATGAAACGTGGTCCAAGGTGGTGCTGAGGGTTGTAGCCTTCAGTCAGGGGGTTGTAGCTCCCTTCCAGGTGAGGCTGGTAAACGAGATCGGGGGGTCGTAGCTCCCTTCCAGGAGAGGCTGGTAAACGAGTCAGGGGGTTGGAGCTCCCTTCCAGGAGAGGCTGGTAAACGAGCGCAGGTGGGTGCCTGCGTGCTGGTCAAGTCTGCGCCAGCACATATGTTGTAATATGTTTTCTCTATAATAAAATATTGAAGGCTGAGCAACTGTAGCGGTGGTTTTCTCCCGATTTGGGTTTCCACCTAAAAATCCTGGTGTTCATGTGTGATGCTTTGTGTGATGGTTTATTCTATTCTTACTGCACATGTTTATTGTTTATTGAACATCTGATGAATGAATGATGGAATAATATAAGTGAATATTTAATGACAGATCTAAATCTCTGTGTATACGCTAGTTTCATAAAGGGGATCTGCGTATATACGCTAGTTTACTGAAGGAAAGTAGCGTATGGGTTTTAAGGAATGAAAAAGTAAAAAGATTTGATTATGCAGTAAAAACTGATTCACCCCCCCCCTCTCAGTATTTTTCCCAACACGAGTGGTATAAGAGCATGGTTCAACTACCAGACTAGATGGGTGGTGTGTTGATCATTTTTTATGTTGGTTGCATGTGTGTCCACTATTCTTGTGGTTTATGTGTGATTTTTGCATACGCATTGTGTTGGTCATGGTCACAGTGATGTCACTATTGGAAGTTTGTCTGTGTCATTGGGACATGTGTTGTCATGTGTGTATGATTGGTTATGTGTTTTTCATACTTGTGTATTGTGTGTGCACACTTGCTTACATGTTGCTACATGGTGTGTATGTGTTGCTTGTTTATGCTGGGTCACATATTAGTCATGCTTCTGTGTTGTCTGTGTATGCTTTCTTATGTGATGCTATATGTGGGACATGCATTGGTCGTTCATGATTGGTTATACATGTCAATTGTGTGCATATGGTCAAGTTTGCATTGGTTTGGTGAAGTTATGTGTATTAAATTAGGTCATCATGATGATATTGGTATGTTATGATGGTAATTTGGTAGTGTATTGGCTAAGATAGAGCATGAGATGTAGACCATTAAAGTGAATTTGTAGCATTGGACCCCGAGGAAAGAGCATGTCCTCATAAAATTTTGGATGTTGGGCATGTAGGTATGTAGGTTAAGGATTATTATATGCATTATGGTTATGAGTATTCCTTTCATTATATTGATGTTATGGTTACATACATTATAGATGTTTGTTTATTATTGCGGTTATATGTACATGTGTCAGATAGTCATGAATGAAAACAACCTGTGGTGGTATGCATTGGTATTGGTGTTTTATGTTAGATAACTTATATGCTGTTGATAAGCATGATGTATAACTTTTTTTTGTTACATGCTACTTACTTGACGGTTATGGTTATGAAATTCAGGCATGAGTTGACCTAATTATGATAGTTTTTTTTATCATGTCTAGACTGAATATTCATATGTGATTGTATGCATGAATGAAAATTGCTTATGATTTTATGGTGTGATCATGTTAGCTAGATACTGTTACAAATATCATGACCTTATTTATGATTAGGTTGATATGTTGTGAATTTATATTGTGCTAATCTAGATGCATTGTGCAGAAAAGATAGCCTCCCCTAAGATACATTACGGTATGAGCTTGTTGTTGAGGAGGTAAATCCCCTCTGCGGACAGAGGCAATCCCTACTAGCCCAAATCGGGTCTAGCAACAATCAAACACGCTACAGTGCAGGTTCCTAATTTTAAATAAACCGACTTGCGAGGAAGGCTTACCTGGAATCCAACGCTATCATCTGTAGAAGAGGTGGTGCTCTCGTTCCTTTGCCCTGGCAGATCAGAATCCTCACGATCTCCGTGATTGGACACTTGCACATGCAAGAAACAACACAAACACAAGCATAAAATCCAGTGCATACAACTATATATCAGTCGAAGAGGACATAACTCATGAACATGATCAAGAACAAGAGCGGAACCATAACCGATAGTCGCTTATCATTAAAGAGTCAAAAGAAGAATACAACCATAGCTTCGACGCAGCACTCTCCTTTAGCGGGTCGTCAACACAACATGTCTCGATAAAGCTTGCCAGGGATGGGAGAAGCCTCTCTCTCCGAATACTTGGCAATAGTCTCCTTGCTTGGATTTGGCCTTAGGGAATCAAGAAGGCTTTTGCAGCATGAAAGCTCTTGGGAACTTAGAAATTTTGCCACTCTTTTGAACTAGCTTGCAAATGGAAATGGGCAAGATTTTATAGAAGGAGGAAGGGGAGCTGGGATCCCTATAATTATGGGATTGGCCCTATCATCAAGGAAGCTTCCATGAGAGGTGGCAAACCACTTCCTCTCTATGGAAATCCGTAGCCAAACCTCCCAACTCAAGATAGAAATCAGCCCAATAATTTGTTAGGATGAAACTTCCGCCTTTTATTTTTTAAAAACACCTCTTAATATGGTTGGCGCGAGTGCAGCTCTATGACAGAGCGCCAACTGGCGCGCCCTCTTTGGAGGATTTCCCTCTTGCTGCGAGGGCTGAACTATGGAACCGTGCCAATGGAAAAAGAGCTATTTTTAGGGTTTTTTGCAGGGATATGTCTTCAGGGAAATTAAAGCTCATCTTCAGAGGGATGCAATGAAATTATTTTCAAGCCTTAACTCTGTCCACAGGTCACGGAATGAGCCCTCCAATGTGCGGGATGGGGATTGTAGGGACGGTGACAAATTTCTGTGTAACAGATGCCCCCTAAAGCATGAGGCCCGACAGAGAGAGAGAGGGGTGAAATGCTTTACGAGAACATGCCGACTGAAAACACCGCCATCAGAAAACCTGCGGAATGAAGTACAACTAATGTCTCAGATACATGATATATATGCGTGGTATGGGCGCAGCCATCCATAACAGAGTGTACAATAATCTAGATCCAAGGCATGGACGCAGCCATCCAATGAAGATCGATAAATAGACTCAGGTATGGTCGCAGCCATCCAATCAGTGAGTCATGTAAATAATCATAATAATCCACAATATCGCAGCCTAGATTACAACAGACACAATCCAGGGTCTTGCTCTCCATCTCGACCCGAACAAAGTAAAAGTTCAAGCATGCGAATATGTGAGCTGAAGTCGAACATGCAAGAACATCGTTTGATTACCAGCCAATGATGAAAGATGTTAACAGACGCGAGAGGAACCACCAATAATGACAGTGGCCCTAAAGGTACTATAGGTACAATCTACGGCGTGTGAATCAATGAGTTGGTGTCAAACACCCGTAGAATCACTCGATCGGAGGCAAATGATGAAAACCTCTCGTCGAATGCGACGAACCTGCCGTTGAGGCATGCAGGCTCCAAGGTACCATGAAAGAGTCTCTAGACCATCTTCCTGGATAATGAGTTGAAGTCGACAGGAAGTGGCCTTGATCGAAGGTGGGCCATAACGTTTCTCACATCATCGACATGAGACAGAGGAACATAATGTTTTTGTGAATCAGGATCATATGAGAGTCAGAGGAAGGTTGATACTTGCAGAGGTCAACTTCTCTTGAACATGTAAATGGCACGACAGTGGACTTGGCAGTATTCGACATCAACGGATTAGAGGTCATGGTGACGAGGCAATGATCAGATGAGAGGTCAAAAGGGATTATCCAAACCCACAGAGGAAAAGTGAAGAACGAGATGAGATGTCCCCAACCCGACACGAATGCAGACAAGTGCCATGTTCAAGAGTGACATACTACCGACACGACAACGATACTGGTTCCATTTTCCCCCACCATTTCTGGCGAGTACCCCAATTATTTTTGATAACAAGCTTGAAGGGGATAGCATATGCTTGTAATATAAGTCCGCCCTTCGAGCGAATCCATCCTAGTACATTTAACGAGCCCTAGGAAGGAGTGACTCGAATAACGTCATTTCGACTGAATCCAATGTCATCAGGGTTTAACGAGTCTGACAAAGGAAGAACTCGGTGTCTTTTCATATTTAGAGAGCTTGAAAAGACAGCAGAAAAGTAAACTCCAGCGGTCCCTTTTCATAGATATTTCCCCGGACCCGAAAAGGTAGAAAACAATATCCGAGAAAACCTCCTAATCGCGATAGGCTAGGGTATTCCTTTTTCGTAAATAATCCATCCCAGCTCGAAAAAGGGGTAAACGTATACTGGGTAGATGCCGATTCGTGTCCACTTTAACGAGATTGAAATGACAAGGGCCTCGACAATATTTTCATGTTTAGAGAGTCAGAAAATAGCTGAAAGATGACTCCGGAGTGACTTTTTCGTGTATTTACCGAGTCCAAAAAAGTATAAAATACAACTCGTTTCACCGTTTCAGCTGCGTGAAATACCTGTTGCTGCACAAAAAGGCAAGTGTAAAACCCATTTTCGACAAAAATACATTAAAATATTCAGAAAAATAACTTTCAAAACCTATTTTGAGTTCAAAAAGTTATAAATATGTCAAATGGTAAAAATAGAATTACTTTTTACTATTTACCTCACCGAAGAGGAGCAGTGGTCCAGTTTGGTGTGTGAACTTCTGACAGTGATTACGACCGATCCGAGCTACCATTCAGAGTTCCGTCAGTTCCAGGTAAGAGGCGCTTCTTTGTACTCCATTTCAATCCATTTTTTAATAGTTTTCCATCATGCATTAGACTTCTGAGGCCACTTTTTAACTTTTTAGGGCTCCGCTCATTGGTGCGGGTATCGGGCACAGACCCGCGCCAATGGGATTTTATATGCAAAGGGTTCGTGCCAGTAGCAAAACCTCAATTTCCGCCTAAAAATTTGAGATTTTAATCAGTTTGAAAGAAATTTGAAGCTCATCAGAGATCTAATTAAGGGTTTTGACCATGTTGATGCAGTGAACCAAGCAAAATAGTGATTGAGTGGAAAGAAAGGGAGCACAGTGAAGAGGATGAACAAGCCATGGAAAATGAAGTTTGCATGAACGCCCTCAGGAACTGTGGGCTAAAAAAGTTCTTCCTAACACCTTGTTTACGAGCTCAGCCGAAGCTTCTACAATACTTGATCAATATGTGGGACGCAGATGAACAAGTATTCAAGCTGCGGGATCAAGTGTTAGAACTGGAGGTTGCTGACGTGTACTTCATAACCGGATTATCGCGTAGAGGTCCGGTGCCCATACTGACAGGGAGCAGACCATCTGGTGAGAAAATGGAGCAAGTGATGGCACGAGTGTGCCGAGGGGAATAACTGGGATCTGAAAGTGGAAAGGTGGACATCCATACCATTCCTGATCTGGCACTAAGATTGGTGCTGCATACCATCAAGCGGGCTGCGGGGTCGTAGGCACCGCACAAGGCCACAAAGGCCCAACTTTTGTTGGCCTCAGAGTGTATGACTCCTCTATTGTTCGACTGGGCCACAACAGTGATGATAAACATAAAGAGGCAACTGACCAAATGCAAACAGGCCAAGCTTACCATTACCAATCTTCCAGGGCCAAGGGGCCATAGTAGCTGAGCCTATTCCACGAGAGCCAAGAATGGCTCACTGGGAAGCACTGATGCCCAGAGTTGGAGGGGGCCAACAGATGTCCTAGAGGCCGGATTTTTTTGGGTGGTTGCGGCGTCAGTTGATCGTAGTGGAAGACTGGCCATATGCCGGTACCGATTTCACTGGTGATCCAGATCTCCCACTGCCGGAGGGAGATGATTGGGATGAGGAGTTGGGTATGACCCCTTCTCTTTTTTATTTTATATTTTATGATTTTTTTTGTTAATACATGTTCTTCCTGACACATTTTATATGCATGCATACGTGGGTCCAGAGAGACCAGCTGGTATGTCTCCTATCGCACGGAGGACTCTTCCCTCACCTGATCCTCGGGCAGAGGGTGCAGAGGGGGGGGAGTTAATCCAGAATCTTGAGGGCATCGCCCGAGGGATCCCAGACTATGCCCGGCTGGCGGATGTACCGATGGCGTACCAGAGACACAGGTGGGAGTGCCCAGTCACCTCCACCGAATTCTGAGACGTTTAGTGCATGCAGTTACTTGTTATCATGAGCACCATGCAGATTAGACTCCTAGGACTTTTATCATGCATATTTTTTGAGAGACATGTCGTCTCTGGATGTATTAAGACGAACATATATATTTTTTGATTTAATGTGATGCACACTATTCAAACATTTTGATATATATATACATATCTATTTCTGGATGGATCTTTCTTTTTCATGTGATGTTGTTTTACAAATTGCGCAAATTTCTATCTAAAACCAAATTAGCTACTGCATCAGTTAACGCATTCATATGCCTAGGAATATGTTGGTATGTAATATAGTCAAAATTTCTTTCCAGTAAACGAATACGCAGATACAAACGTAAGACGGATGGGTTTCTGACCGAATAATGACCGTTCAGTTGTAATACCACAAGTTGCGAGTCTAGATACACAAGTAATTCACGGATACCAAGGTTTACAGCCTCGGTTAATAATTCTAATACAACACTATATTTCGCGATGTTATTTGTAGTACGTCCCAGACACACACCTTGTAGGTTGACCAACTCACCAGCAGGATCGTAGATTACCCAAGCTGCTGAAGACAGATTCCTGGTATTGCGGGAGGCACCATCCGTGAAACCAACAAATGGATGAATGGACATCCGCACAATCAGGAAGACCCGATCAACAGAAATATTTTTACATTGCAAACCACACCACACATGCACACAAATGAAAAACACACACTTATGTACACACACCACACCAAAAATCACTTCAGGCATAGTATTTTTTGAGGTACAGCCCATTTCTGGGCTACGCCAGCGGAAATCCTTCATAATCTATAAGCTCATAGGCCCCGTTCTTCAAAACACGTTTTACTATGTAGGGCCCATGCCACATAGGTTGGAACTTACCAGCCCCAAGCTTGTCATGTGCTTGATCGTACAGGAGGACAAGGTCTCCTTCAGCAAAGGAATGAGGAGAAATCGATTGATCGAAGTGAGCTTTGACCCGCTTCTTTTGTGCTTCAATAACTAAAGCAGCTAAGCGGTGGTTTTCATCTAACCGTTCCAGATACAAAAGACGCTCTTCCTCGGCAGAAGTGTCGGGTAGAATTTCGATAGCTAATTTCAACGAAGGAATCTCGCATTCAACCGGTAGAGTTGCTTCTAGACCATACACCAATTGAAATGGTGTGAACCCAGTTGCACTCTTTGCAGATGTCGGTATGCCCATAGAGTTGAGAACAGTTGGAGTTGCCAATTGGATTTGTGGATACCAACTGTTCATTGAAGCATAGTGACTATAACTTTGTTCACTGCTTCAACCTGGCCATTCGCCTGAGGGTAATATGGCATTGAGCTATCGTGACGTAAGCCCAACTTTGAAGTCAGCTCGGCCATCATATAATCTCGGAAATGAGTATCGTGGTCAGTAACGATGGCTTGAGGGACCCCAAAACGTGCAATTATATGGTTGAATATGAATTGGGCAACTGTCTTACCATCGGCAGCTAGTGTAGGCATCGCTTCGACCCACTTGGTGAAGTAGTCGACAACGACAATGATATACGCATGCCCCCTGGCTGAGTGAGGGTTACACGTCATAAAATCCACGCCCCATTTCACAAAAGGGTCGACGGTAATAACAAGATGCAAAGGGAGAGGCGGCGTGCGCATCTTGCACTGAAACACCTGGCACGCGTGACATTTACGGACTGCAACGATACAGTCTTTGAATATTGATGGCCAGAAATAACCTGCTCGCAGAATCTTCTGGGCAGTAGCATATCCGGACATATTTCCACCACAGGTGCCACTGTGGCAGTCATTTAGAACCCTTTCAGCCTCTTCCAAGGCTAGGCACCGATGGAGCACCGAATCTACTCCAACACAGTATAAGGTATCTCCTATGATACGATAGGGTTGAGACTGATGCCGAATCCGACGTCGGGCATCTTTAGTCAACTCAGAACGAAATGTGGAGGTCTAAAGATACATGATTATGTCGCCATACCAAGGGTCGCGAGTACTGATGAGGAAAAGAATTTCGTCCGGGATATGATCCTCGGAAAATGAAGGAGCGGAGTTTGTCGGGAGTGAGCATATAAGATCCGCGAAAACCAGTGATTTCTTTGACTTAGCGGTAGTGAACTCTAAGTAAAACTCCTGCAGGATAATGATCCATTTGGAGTATTTTCCCCCCAGCAATTATCTAGAGAGAATATATGTCATGGGGTTGCAATCCGAAACCACTGTTATCGTACGCAACAGGATGTAATGGCGAAAACGCTGCACAGCGTGTACTGTGGCTAACACCAACTTCTCGACGTGAGCATAACACGTTTCTGTATCGAGAAGGTTTCGCGATATATAATAAACAACATGTTCATTACCATCATCATCATCCTGCACCAGAACCATAGCAATGGTGCTAAACGCAGCGGCGAGATATAAAGTGAAATCGCGGCAATAATCAGGAGGACGGAGCAAAGGAGCATTAACCAATAACATCTTAAGCTTCTCAAAGGACTGCTGAGCAATTTCTTCCCAATGGAAGGGAACATCCTGCTTTAATAGGCATGTGAATCCTTTAGCCACCTCTGCGTAGTTCGGGATAAAGCGTCGAAGGAAATTTGCTTTTCCCTGCAGAATCTGCAACTTATATAACGAGGAGGGTGATGGGAGGTTGATGATAGCCTCGACTTTTAAAGGGTCAAGGCGAATTCCGTCTTTGGAGACTATGAATCCCAAAAGACGGCCAGAATCCACGCAGAAGACGAACTTATGAGGATTGAGCCTAATATTGTAGCGCCTACAGTGGAGGAAAATCTGGCGGAGGTGTTCAGGGTGATCCTCTCGCCCAGCTGAATGAGCTGGCAAGTCGTCCAAATAGGGTTAAAGATATGGAAAATGTCATGGAAAGCATAAGACATCGCACGCTGAAAAGTGGCTCCAGCATTCTTCAAGCTGAATGGGAGCTTTTTATACTTGAAAGTACCCCACGGACAGATGAATGTAGTCTTATGTTGATCCTCAAGTGCAATATTGATCCGATTATACCCTGAGAAACCGTCCATCAAGGAATAAATCTCACTTCTGGCACATTCGTCGATAATCTGGTCTATGAACGGAGTGGGATAGTTATCTTTTGGACAGGCACGATTGATGTCGCGGTAATCAACACAGACCCTAATAGTACCCTGCTTTTTATCAACAGGAACAATGTTAGAAACCCATTCTGTGAGGGGGATGGGATAAATAAAGCCCGCGTTCAGAAGTTTTTCAACTTCTACCTTAATTGCAGCGGCTTTCCGAGGATGCATGGGGCGTAAGCGTTGGCGCACGGGCTTTGCACCCGGATAGGTTGAAATCTCATGCACTACGATACTGGGATCAATCCCCAGCATTTCCTCGTAGGACCAGGCGAACACATCTCTGAATTCTTTGAAAATATCAGTATAGACTTGAATCTCATCAAGAGAACAAGTCACTCCCACGTGAATATTCTCAACGATCCCCGGTTTGACGGAGATGTTGATCGGGATGGTTTGAGTGATATTACTCAGGTTTCCCTCCAAAAAACCTTGTGCATCAAGATGGACGTTTGGAGAGGGGGAGTAGGAACTGGAGATGCATAACGCTCCAGAAAATCTGACATTGCCCTCAAGCTAGTCATAAAAGAGAAGCGATGATGTCCATCGCCCCAAGGAAACTCCTCGAGAGACATAGTTTCAATGATGGCTTCATCGGAAGGAAAAGTCTCTTTGAGAGGATCAGGCGAATCGGCCTGACCAAGCCAGGGGGATTGAGAGTAAACATCTAGAGCCATGCTCAAAGGAGCATGTTGAGGAGGTGGAGGATCAGATGCGGCAACAATTTCACAGTAGCTGATCTCTACTGGAGTCAAGGGAATTGATTCTCCAAACTCAAACACCTGCTCAGCCGTACGAATAAACCAGGGGTCATCCGACCTGGAAATCATGTTAAATTGAGCGGTGTGCGGTGGTGGTGCGGGAAAGATACCCATGAGGACGGGGTCCTTGAAGAGACCGGGTCCTACACTGTCAGGGGGATTCGGAATCTGATCCACGTATGGTACATTGTTCTCGGAAGTGGAGGTGAAGAAGGACAACTGATTCACCGTGACGATTTTTCCCTCGTGAGGGAACTTAAGAAGTCGAAAGACGGTGGATGGCATGCATAGCATGGCATGGGTCCAGCTGCGGGCAAGAAGTATGTTGTAGTTGAGCCTGGCATCGACTACTTCTACTTACACGTTGACAGTCTTCCCCTGTAAAGTGATTGCTAAACTCTCGAGAACACCCAGGGGTTTGGATTCCTGACCATCAAATGCCTCGAGGGCATTGGGAGATGACGCAAGGGCTGGAGAGCCAATGGCCTTCCAGCAAGCAGATGACATGACGCAGGTAGAAGCACCTTCATCCACAACGGCCCTATGGATGTTAAGACCATTAATCCTGACTTGAATAACAAGAGCTATCTGATGTGGAAGTCGGGGGGAGAAATTCTCTAAATCGAAGGCGAGAAGACTCGAATCGGCGGGATCAATGCCACCGATCGCAGACAATAAAGCCTTCCGTTGCGAAGGACAACTTTGAATAACTTCTAGTGCAGACATAGCAGAAGGTGCCTGTGCTAAATCCTCAACAATGCTATAATGTTGAGCAGCATGAGCATTCGGATTATAAGAAGATCTTCAAAGAACACCTTTAGAAGGTGGCTTCACAACAGGTTCAGGAGTAGGCGTCTCGATTTCCAACGAACCAGAGACGGGTGGGGGAGGCGTTCCATCCGCAACTGCCTTCCCAGGTGCCTGCCGTGATTCGCTATAATCCTTCGAACGCATAGCGACAGAGATAGGTGCAAAAACCTTCATCATGAAAACTTGGGACCCAAATGGTGCAGATGGTGATGGCTGTTCGACCATCTGGGTCTGCTGAGACGGGAATGGCTCCTTAAGAACTGTCGGAGTCCCTTTTGAGCCCTTGAGAAGTTGACTAACCTCGTATCGTTGTGGACAATCCTTAGTATAATGGTCTCCTTCACAAATGAGGCAGGGGTACTTCGGTTTACGCTGAGAACCATCCTCAGTACGAGATTTGGATTCCGGCCTCGGGGCATCGGATTTGGATTTACCTTTGCCCTTCTTTTTCCCTTTGGAGGCTTTCTCCATAGGATTGGCCTGAACGGTGTTCACCTCTGCGGCTTTTCCAAAATCTGATGGGGCGGGATTAGCAGGAGTATTGTTGGAAGAATTAGACTTCTGCTTCCCATTCGAAGATTTCTTCGAATTCTGAGATACAGAACCAATGACACCATCCACTGCGGGGGTAGGTGGAGCCTTAGAGGTTCCGGACCGTGGGGCATCAGGCAAGCTATCATAAAGCATGTCGGACTGAGAATATACAAGATCCAGATATTGGGCATGCGCAATGGCTTGTTCCTTCGTCACACATGCTCCCATCACAATATCTTGGGCGATTTTGTTCACGAAGGAGGTGGTGAACTAGTGAGTTAGTATCTAATCAGGTATATGAAACTTGATCAGTCTACGATGGCGCCACCACTCATGAATGTGATCAGAAATGTGAGTGGCTTTATCCTGCTTCAGAGAAGTCAGGAGGTGCGTCCCGGCTTCATAACGAACCGGTAACTGAAAGTGCGTAAGAAAAGCCATGGCTAAGGAATTGAAATCTTGGAAGATACCACGGGATAACTCGATGTACCACTTAGCAGCAGCTCCAGTTAAAGTGCGCTGGAAGAGATGCAGACGAATCGAATCGTCGACCCAAGAGTTAGACGAACACCAAAGATGATACGTCATCACATGCGCTTGGGGGTCCTCTCCAGCTTTTCCCTCAAACTTGGGGCAATCACCTGGTATCTTGGTAGGAACCAGAGGCCAATACGGATTATGTAAAATCAGATCATTGGTCAATTTTGAAACATCCAGCAACTCCAAGGTGGCCAGGAACGGCAATGGCAGATTAACCGGCATGCCAGGCCCGGGATGAGGACCGGTACCCGTACTCCACAATGGTTGTGAATATCCTTGCCCCCATGGGTTCTGTCCCGTAGGATTCTGACCATAGGGGGTGTAGGTCATATAACCAGACTGATTTGGATGCTGGTAACCAGTGTGTGGGGCTTGATAACTAGAGTGTGGACCCTGGTTAGGATTCATCCTTGTATAAGTAGCATTTGGATTTGGTTGCTGAGTATAGGCATAACCGGGTGGAGGAGGATAATACTGAGAGCCTATGGTGTGGTTATAATTCGGTTGAGATTTACCATGAGGATAATAACCACCCTGAGGATGAGTCAGCTGCTGATAGGTGGAACCCTGCGGAGCCTGATAACTAGGGCGCAGCTATTGATTTGGTTGCGGCATCGAATGAATCGGCTGCTGGGCAGGGTTAATAGAATGAGCGGGCTGCCCTGAGTGAACAGGTTGACCCGGATAAACAGGCGGTGCTGGTTGCGCCGGTTGACCTGGCTGTAAAGGAGCCCCAGGTTGTACCAAATGGGTCGGTTGGCCTGAAGTTGGAACACCAGGTTGTACCGGATAGGCCGGTTGGCCTGAAGTTGGAACACCAGGTTGTACCGGATGGGCCGGTTGGCCTGGTAGAGGAATAGGGCCAGGTGTTTGCTGGTAACTGGTTTGACCTGGAGCAGAACCATAGGATGGTCCCGGCTGATATGCAACGTTAGAAACAACAGGATACTATGGTTGCATTGGTTAAGAAGGCTGGATTAGCCCCCCAAGACCATAGACCGATCTCGGTTGGTACCCCGGCTGAGGCTGTACAGGTTGACCGGAAGGGATATAATACTGTCCTTGTGGACTGTACGATGGCCCTTGCTAGCCCGCAGGATAGCCCTGCACGGGCTACCCTTGTGGGTCATAAGGATAGCCAGGTTGGCCCGAAGGTTGGCCTTGGAAAGGTTGCCCTTGCGGGTTATGAGCCTGGTTATAAGGTAAACCTTGAGCATGGAGGTAAGCCTCAGGAGCGGGTAGACGCAAAATGTCCCCGTGCTCATCATACTGACCTGGAAAAGCATACACGGGTGTAGCATCCTATGCATAGTGCGAAAAGTAAGAGCGGTTGGGATCTTGGGAGGATGGTCCAACCTCGGGGTTCGGCTGTAGTAGGGACAACCGATACTCCTCCGGAGAAATATTCTCTGGTACAGCAGTCACTAGATAAATGTCTTCAGGAGACGGCATAGCCCTGGCGGAGGGTGCCATGACAATGGCTATAGAGGCGGCCACACAAACAGTGGGCCGAACGGGTATAGAAGTAACGGGCGTCTGAGGAGACACCCCCGGTGAAGGAGCAGCTGGCCTCGGAGAAGGAGCTGACACTCCCATAGAGGCAGCAGCGGAAATGATCTGACCCAAAGACCTGTACCCCGGTGGTAATGAGGGACTGGCTGTTGACATAACAGCTGATTCAGAGTTGTCTCCCGGAAGCAATCTTCGTGGGAAGAGCTGATAGTCTTCACCAGATGTTGGAATTTACTCACTAGAATCACTCATGGTTGAGCCTGCCGCTAGATCTCGCAATAGACGGCGAGGACTAGGAGGAAAAATAGTAGCTATAAAAGGCAAACCCGATGTAAGAGAAATGAAATCAGCTGCTAATCTCAATTCAGACACAGGTTCAGAAAAGGGCCAATCGAACTCAACTGGTCCTCCAAAGGGTTGCTCAGAAAGAACCGGTCCCCCGTCAGGAAACTCGGAAAAAACGGGCTGCTGTGGTTCAAAAGAGGATTGGGACACCTCTGATGAATCTTCCGTGTAAGGACTACCAGTAGACGAAACTGAGGGTTCCGCCACTGTGACAAAAACGACAAGAGAAAAGATCAAACACACACATGGGCTGAAAAAGAGTCAAGACACATGATCAAACGGTCAACAAGCAAAATCTAACAGGGCATGTAATCGTGGGTGATTAATTTTTTACCACATTGAAAAATAAGAAACTTCATCGTTTCATGTTTTAAGAGTCGAGAAATAGTAAAAAAGGTGACTCTATCTCTTTCAGATTTGACACAAGCGTGAAAGGACAAGCGCTTGGTGATCCTTTCAAATTTATGGAGTCAAAATAGATCAAATGACTGCTCAGGAATACTAGGCAAAAGGGTGTACCAAATAACTGTGAACTGCAATATACACCTTGGCTTTAATAATGAAAGAGAAATCAACCAAGGACTTTCCATACGTGCAGGCAATCTCCCCGAATGTTGTGTCCGGTGTATCACGGGTATAGGGCGGCAGACTTGGATTCCTGTGGATAAAGGATTGAAGCCTAGAGGGTTCTCCCTTTATATATGCGACGGTACGGGGAGCACAAGTCCGTACTAGCGCTGTCTAAAGCCAAAAGGCGAACGACAGCTACTAGGTTTAAAGACACCGGAACACATCTCTAGCCTAGACCTCTAAATGTGTTTCGTGAGATTTCAATGTTGCCTTAGTGTAAATTGAGTGAATTTTAAAGTTGATCTTCAATTAAGTTTTAGTTTTCAGGCCCTAACGAATGTGTTGTCTCAAAAATCTCTTAAATGCAAAACTACATGCCACAGTACACCATTTCGTTCGATGAAAACTAGCTACAGAAGAGTTGAGAGTTTTTTACACAAACAAAATGATCAGAAGACAATCAATGATATCTCTAATGCAACTAATGAAACTAAAAACTTTTCTTTCAAATTCACTAAATACTAGTAAAATCGAAAAGATTTCAATTTGCACTAATCAACCAAAAGCAAAAGAGATTTTTTTTATTTTCAATGTTTGATAGCTAGATGCACTAAACAAACCGAAAAAAAATAAGAAGCAATTCGAGAAATGATATTAAGAGAGAAAAACCAATCAAATTTCACTCAATGGCACAAATAATCAGATCTCAAATCGACAAAAAGTTTCTCAAAACCAAGAAAAGTCCCAAAGACACCAATGAGCTGTGTGATCTAGGCCCAAAATGAAGAAAGGCGAAATTCGAATGAAAACGAAATCAGTCACTCAAAAAACGCAACAATATGATGGACAACTGTCAAACGAATGCAAGGAAACAATCCCACAGCCGACTGAACGAACGGAAACCAAAAACTCCCAAGGGAGGCTCAACTCACAAAGGCACCTAGATGCCCTAGGGCTTATATGCAAAATCGAAAGAAATAGGCAAACAACCAAAGGAAGGATGTTCCAACCAGTCGAACCAGGCTCCAGTGCACTCAAACAGCCAAAAAAGTAAGATCAAAATCACAAGTCAGCCTCAGAAAGCTTGAAACACAACAAACCCTAATAGCTCACAGGATTGGCGTGACTGTGAGCTTGAAATTAGCGCCAGAAAGGCAATGGCGCAAGTGATACACAGGCAACCTGCGCCAATGGGCGCGACTGTCACGCTAAAAAGCGCGCCAGCCAAGTTTACTATGTAAAAAATAAAAAACAAGCAATCTCAGACACAGACAAGTGAAAACAAGGCTAAAAAAAATCCAAACAAACAGGAAAATCCAGTCAAAAGAGTTGACCAAGCAAGCAAGACCAAGAAGTTAACCGGAAAGAGAAGACAAAACTCCAAGTTGTTCAGTCCGTAAACCAAACCAGAGATCAACTGAAGCAACATTGATCTACTCTGCTAATGCAGAGCAAAAGCGTTTCGAAGGCTATCTGGCTGTGCTTCAGACTCCGTCTATAGTTTACAAATCAAACAACAAGCTGAGTCCCCAGCGGAGTCGCCAAATTGTTGAGGAGTTAAATCCCCTCTGCGGACAGAGGTGATCCCTACTAGCCCAGATCGGGTCTAGCAACAATCAAACATGCTACAGTGCAGGTTCCTAATTGTAAATAAACCGAGCTGCGAGGAAGGCTTACCTGGAATCCAACGCTATCATCTGTAGAAGAGGTGGTGCTCCCGTTCCTTTGCCCTGGCAGATCACAATCCTCATGATCTCCATGATCGGACACCTGCACATGCAAGAAACAACACAAACGCAAGCATAAAATCTAGTGCATAAAACTATATATCAGTCGAAGAGGACATAACTCATGAACATGATCAAGAACAAGAGTGGAACCATAACCGATAGACGCTTATCATTAAAGAGTCAAAAGAAGAATAGAACCATAGATTCGACGCAACACTCTCCTTTAGCGGGTCGTTAGCACAACATGTCTCGATAAAGCCTACCAGGGATGGGACAAGTCTCTCTCTCCAGATACTTGGCAATAGTCTCCATGCTTGGATTTGGCCTTAGGGAATCAAGAAGGCTTTTGCAGCATGAAAGCTCTTGGGAACTTAGAAATTCCGCCACTCTTTTGAACTAGCTTGCAAATGGAAATGGGCAAGATTTTATAGAAGGAGGAAGGGGAGTTGGGATCCCTATAATTATGGGATTGGCCCTACAATCAAGGAAGCTTCCATGAGAGGTGGAAAACCACTTCCTCTCCATGGAAATCTGTAGCCAAACCTCCCAACTCAAGATAGAAATTAGCCCAGTAATTTGTTAGGATGAAACTTCCGACTTTTATTTTTAAAAAACACCTCTTAATATGGTTGGCGCGGGTGCGGCTCTATGACAGAGCGCCAACTGGCACGCCCTCTTTGGAGGATTTCCCTCTTGGCGCGAGGGCTGAACTATGGAACCGCGCCAATGGAAAAAGAGCTATTTTTAGGGTTTTTTGCAGGGAGATGTCTTCAGGGCAATTAAAGCTCATCTTCAGAGGGATGCAATGAAAGTATTTTCAAGCCTTAACTCTGTCCACAGGTCACGAAATGAGCCCTCCAATGTGTGGGATGGGAATTGTAGGGACGGTGACAAATTGTTGTGTAACACTTCCTTATGCTGTATACTTTTTACTTAAATGTTTAATATGTAATCTATTTGGTGTTTGAGTGTTGGTGTCTGCTATGTCGTCTACTTACAGTTGAATGTTTGGTTAATCACATGTTATGATAATGTTTCTATAAGAGTGCACGAAGTAATGATCTTGTTTTAAGACAGTTGTAATAACACGTATGCGTTAAGATAGTTAATATGTACTTGAGTGCAAGTAGGTGATAGTTGTAGCATTATGTTTTATGACCGATGAATGTGAGTTGATTATGGATTATGACATGGTTGATTTCTTGGTAAAAGTTGATTTCTAATTGATAGATATGTTGTCTTAATGTTTGGTACATATGGCTGACATGTCTATATTCAGTTAGAAGGCAGTGTTGCACAACAAGGTAAGATAACTAGTATATTGTTATATTTATCTATGCGCTAAAAACTATGTGGTTATGGAAGCATAATTTAGGGGATTTCATGGCAAGATACTACCATGAAATCTTGAATATGACTCAGGTTGAGCTTTCCTTGGAAGCATTGGGGACCCATGGGGATTGAGTCATAGTGTTTGTTGCTAGTCATTAGAGGAATTTGGAGGTCTAAAATGGGCCTCCTAAAAAAAATGTACAACCAAAATAAAATTTATAAGAACCAATAGGATTCAATATTATGATGTCAACCATGGGGGATGATTCACCATTTTTGGAGTAAAAAAAGTAAAATACTAAAAAATAATAAAATAATAAAAATATTCTTTCAACTCGTATTTTCAACTTATATCCCTAAGTGTTTACTCAAATTTCGAGTAGAAGTACTCATTGGATGAAAATTTAATTCCTCATCCAAGGAGTACCCATGTTGCATACTTTGAATGGACCCTGCTACATGAAAATTGAGATATACATTAAAAACGTGATTGCAATCATTTTTTTCATGTATTTATCATTTTTCATGTACCAGGGTCCATAAAAATTATGGAACATGGATTCTCCTTGGATAAGGAATAAAAGTATGCATCCAGCGAGTGTTTCTGCTCGAAATTTGAGTAAACCCATAGGGAGATAAGTTGAAAATACATGTTGAAAAAATAGTTTTTTCCATTTTCCCTCTAAAATTTGATGATGTAATCTAGTCTTATTTTATTGTTTCCACTATTATTTTATAATTTACTTAGGAGGCCCATTTTAGACCTCAAAATACCCCTAATAGGTTTTTTCTTTTGGTCTCTTGTGGTTTGTTGTGCTTGATTTGCGATCTTGATTGCGTCTAGTGCATGACTATGACACTTTGTTTGTGGTGTCATATTGTTATTGATTTTAATGATTTTCCTCTTGTTTGGATCTTGTCTTTCCTTTTATAGTTTGAGAGTCTTGAGAATTGGTTGGGAAAGAGGAAACTTAATGGATCTTGGGGAGAGATTTATGGTACCCATTAGGTAATGTAATGCCAGAATGGAGCTCGGTGCATGAGTAAGCGTGGTGGAAGGTAAGAATGTGACAGTCGGTTGGACTGGTTGGGTCCATTGGCATAAATGGATGGTGGAAATATAGACATGAGAAAGGTGAAAGGAAATTTTAAGTAAATGAACTTAAGGGTGACAAATTCCTTGGTTATATTGGAAACTAATTTTCTCAATGTTGTGCATGTTGTGCATGAATAAAGGAATTTATATTAACCTATGCCTTATGATATCTAGCATTTGTGTTTTGAGCATGATTATGTAGATGTTTATATATGCATATATGTAAGTATTTTTTTGATTGGTGATATGAAAATAGGTGGCTGACTTGTTTTGGTGTGCAAGCACTGTATATTCCATTTAAAAAATCTAAGGATCATGCTCATACATCCATTTGTGCAATTGAATCCTTGTTTCAAGTTTATGTGTGTTTTTACATGCTTTATTTGTGAGCAATTAAAAAAAAAATTAGTTGATTAAATGCATGAACAGAAAACATAATTTGCAGAAAATTAACCATCCACACACAACAACAAAATAATAAAGGAGTTCACCCTCAACACGGGCTACGTCTCTTTGAGCCTCCATCAATGGAATAGGCTCTCTGGGATTAAAATGGTAAAATTATTTTACAAGATGATGCTCAACTAAAATGGTTTTTAAGACTATACCAATGGGCCCAGAATACCAAAATACCCCTAGATTGATTGTTCAATCTCTGGAAATGGACCATGGCTCCCTTGGGCATGACCTCCTATGTTGGTGGCCTTGAGCTTCCCTAAGCTATCGTGTGGAAAAAACACATGTAGAAGTCCTCATCTACCACTAAAACCTATCTCACTATTTCAAGAAGATGTCAAATATCCAAAATACAATATTCATTCTCTTAGAATGACCTCTGGCTCCCCTGGCTATGCCTCCAACACCTGGTGGCCCTCAACTCCATGAAACTTCCCTGTATAATTTTCGCACCTATAAGTCTCCAAATGCCTCTAAAATCTACACCAATGGCTTCATCATGTCCAAGATAGTCAAAATTGACTATTCATTTCTTGAAATTGGACTTTGGATGCTCTAGCAATGGCCCCAAAACCTGATGGCCCTCGCCTTCAAAAATATTCAAATGCACTAAAACACCTATAGATGACCTTTTTTTCCTCTACAACCTTCTTCATTGAGTTCCCAGCATGCCAACTAGCCTAAAATGATTCTTTTTGAGCTCTGTTGGGGCGAAAATTGAGTGAGTTATGACCAAAACTGATTTTGCCCCAATTTCTTTTCTAAAACTAGAGGAACTGCAAGTTAACATTCTAAATTTCGAAACCCACCAAAAATGGCACACCCTCCAAAAATTCTGCCAAATTAAACTGCAGGTTTAATTAGCGTTAAAAACTCTTATCTGCGAATAAGTGTGGTTTAATTAAGATAAGCGTGTTTAGCGCAAATCTCATTTTTAATGTCACTAAACCACGTTTAAAGTTTAATTAAACACAATTAAAAAATCCCGCCATTCATTTGGATTAGTGCTTGTTTTTTGGGCTCTGGCCACATGGGGAGGGGGTTGGCCCCCTCCAACCCCCAATTGTTGGGCTGGTTAAATTCAAATATAAGCGATGAACATAGAGGGTAAGGAACACCCGGTAGGAGAGACGGTAAGACATGCAGATGGCGGGCGTGAGGTCAGGGGTTCGATCCCCCACTCCGCCATAAAATTTTTCACATACTTATAATAACCTTGCCACCATACTTATAGCTTCCCCCAAGATTAAACCTCCTCCATACTTTGTTAACTCTCCTCCATAATTGGTTAAATCCGTCGTGGGTTTAAGAACTTTATATAATATATATATATATATATATATATATATATATATATATATATATATATATATATATATATATATATATATTATTAAAATAATTCCACCATACTAATGTCCAAACCTTAATGTGGAAAATAATTCGACCCCAAAGGTTAGGAGATGGTCCACCAGAGAGGACACGTGGTGCCCTCTGGTTTGGTTGTACTCCAACTCCTAAAAAGAATTCAAATTCCAACTTAGGAAGAATAATAGAGTCATTAGACAATTTCTCTCTTCACAAACCCATTTGACGAATCTGAAGAGGACACTTGTCATAGTGCCACTAGTTGCAAATCTGGAGAAAATTTCCTGCAATGCTAACTACACCTACCACATCGTCATCGTACCTATTCTTCTCCTTTTTTGCCTGATTTGGAAAAGGAATAGTAGACGATAAATCAGTCATATGAGCTTGGATTTTGATGAAACAATTTGCATAGGAATCCTAGCGACGAACTCTATCTGGTCATTTAGGTTCGAAGCAATTTCGATCACTTCAAATTTTTAGCTAATTTTAGGCATGATCCAAATTCTGATCACACCTTCCCACTGACGGCGTTTTGGACCCAAAAAAGCTGTTAATTATCTTCTTGAGCTTCAACACTCTTCTTCTTTCAAGTTATATCAATTTATTTTACTTGAAAATTCTTTTTGATAATCATCTTGACATGCCTTGCATCGTAACTGGCTATGTCTCTCAACCATGTCCTCTGGCTATTGTTGAGCCACTTCATCATTTTTTACTGTTGTTGACTGATACATATCCAATTGTACCACATATATCTCTATGTCCTTGGAAAACTGTTAGGCTTCCCACTGAGAATGAAGTCCCTCTTGCAAAAAATGCATACAAGCTTCTTCTTGGAAATCCTCTTATCCAAATTAAACTTGAAATATGAGTTAACTCTTGGTGTCAACACAAGAAACCATCTTTTTCTGCAATGGCTGCAAAACACTTTTCATCTCGTCCACTTCTCACTGAATGGACATCAAACTTCTTGCAAGATCTTGTCACAAGAACACACACTCAATCTTGAAAATAAAACATTATGCAAGAATTGAAATGTCGACCTCCTCAATTTTGCTCCTTCAAAGCAATGACTATCACCTCCTGTAACATAAACTACATGGTGATCTTCTTGCACATTGGTGTATCCCACGTTGACTCACAATTGACAAACAACATCGACTAAAGCATAAGTCGATCAACATAATCTACAAACATAGTCGACAAAAAGCATGCGACATCAACAACACAAGTCGACATGAAATATGCAACATAATCAACATAAATCGATATAAAATGTGTGCAACAAAATCAACACAAGTCGATAAGAAATAATACATATTGACAAAACTCATGCATGTATCTATGTACAATGAACCTATCACAAGTTCTTTATTTACACATACAAAATATCATGGATCTGTACACTTTTCAACTCTCTCTTTCAAGTAAAAATAAGTACATAAACCGAAAACATATGGGTGAACATAAGATTTGAACTGAATGATAAATTTCAGTAACATAAATGAGTGACATACCCATCTTTGACACCATCTTGGTGAGATTTTTCAACAAAAATAAATGCCTTCAACGGAACAACATTCACATGCAATCTTGCATCATACAAGTTGTGATAATTTGTTGCAACTTGTCAGACTTTCAACAGAAATTAATGCATACATAAGGATGAAATTTGCATCTATGTACAAAGGAAATGCAATGCCTTACTTAGTCAAGAAATCGTACCATTTCTTACCAATCCGCTTCAATGGCTATTTTTCCTGTTGAACATCCTCTTCTTGTGAATCATCTGGACTCAAATTGATGATGGAATCTCCTATTCCATTCTCATAAATATTTTTATCCACTTGCTTCAAATGCTTGGGATGAGTTTTTGGATGCAATGTCCAACCTTGGTCAATGAGATGTCCCTTCTTCTGACAATGAGTGAAAACATTTTTCATCTTCTGGTCAAGTTGCCTTTTCTTTAACTATTTCCTATATGCTATCATTCTCTTCCAACATCTTGAAACTTGATGGTTATACAAACCACAATATGAACAACAAATTTTTCTCCCATTCATGCATGCTGATTTTTCATGGTTAACATAATCATAAAAAACATGATTATAGGAAGAATTATAACTTGAATGATGCTTTGAATGTTCATCTTTTTCACCTTCTTGAGGAGATGAACTTGAAGAGGTTCCATCTCTCTTTTGAAGACCAACCACAATGTTCATGTCCTTAGATTTGTCACAACTCCCTTGTTCACCATAAGCTGCATGTCTAAAAGCATCATGATGCAATATGGGTGTCAAACAATTGAATTCATCTTGAACACAAACTTTGCATGTTTTAGGGTTTGAAACTGCAACAAAAGTCCTCCTTGGAACTGTTTCAAGTGCCTTTATGGCTTTATATCTTTCTCCATAAATATTTCCATAGCCAAGACCCAAATACTTAGGCCTTTCCTCAACCATAATTGGCTAAACTATGCCTTGTGCATGTTTTCCTAATCCTTTACCTTAATAGCCCATTTTCATCATCAATTTGGACCTTATTCCTCTAGTGTGTTTTTCGAAATAACCTACGCATTTAACTTGAGAGGAAATTGAAGACAAAATTGAATTATTTACCTCTTCTTCAAGCACATGCTTGGCTAAGGATTGTTTGGCATCATGGATCTGAGTCTCCATCTCATGCATATTTTGAAGAAATTATTGCTTCTCTTTCTTCATGGAAACCAACTACTCTTGATGTTTAGTGTTCTCCCTTACATCTTCATACAACTTTTGCACCATATATTTCATGATGTATATGTCCTACTTCATCTCTTTATCAAATAGTATTGCAAAGGAGGATGGTTTAGAATCACCACTTAATGAAGTTGCCATCACAATGTAATGAATTAAAGAGCTTCACAAAAATTCCCAAAGCTTCACAAACTTCTTTATTGTGATTTGAGAACCATGCTATCAATATAACTTCTCCTTCACACATAAACTTTCAGATTGCTAAATTCTCCTTGCACAATTTAACAACCAATAACTAACCCTAGCTAGCCATGGCTACAATGAGCTAATCTAAGCTTTGATACCAACCTGATCTAAAAATAGGTGGCTGACTTGTTTTTTTGTGCAAGAACCTTCTATTCCATTTAAATAATCAAAGGATTGTGGTAATACATCCATTTGTGCAATTGAATCCTTGTGTCAAGTTTTTTTTTTTTTTACATGCTTTATGTGTGAGAAATTAACAATTGTTTTTAGTTGATTAAATGCATGAACAGTAAACATAATTTATAGAAAATTAACCAGAAACGCAAAACAATAAAATAATAAAGGAGTTCACCCTCGACACTTAGGCTACGTTTCCTTGAGCCTCCATCAATGGACTAGGCTCTCTAGGATTAAAATGGTCAAATTATTTTACAAGTGGATGCTCAAGTCCATTGGTTTTTCACACTGTACCAATGGGCTCAGAATACCAAAATACCCCTAGATTGATTGTTCAATCTCTGGAAATGGACCATGGCTCCCTTGGTCACGATGTCTTCTGCTGGTGCCCTTGAGCCTCCCTGTGCTATCTTGTGGCAAAAAATCCTGTAGAAGTCATCATATTCTCTTGAAACCTGTCTCACTATTTCCAAGATAGTAAAAAATGACTATTCATTTGCTGAAATTAGACTCTAGATGCTCTGGCAATGGCCCCAACACCTAATGGCCCTATCCTTCAAAAATCTTAAAATGCACTAAAAACCTGTAGATGACCTTTTCTACCTCTGCAACCTACTTCATTGAGTTCCCAGCATGCCAGTTAGCCTAGAATGACTCTTTTTGAGCTCTGTTTGGGCGAAAATTGAGTGAGTTATGACCAAAACTAATTTTGACCCAATTTCTCCTCTAAAACTGGAGGAACTGCCAGTTAATATTCTAAATTTAGAAACCCGCCAAATATGGCATGCCCTCATAAAATCCCACCAACTTAAATTGTGGGTTTAATTAGCATTAAACATGCTTACGGGTGAATAAGTGTGGTTTAATTAGGATAAACACGTTTAGTGCAGATCTCGTTTTTAATGTCACTAAACCATGTTTAAAGGTTAATTAAATGCAATTAAGAAATCCTATCGTTTGATTGGATTAGCACCTAGTTTTCGGGCTCTGGCCGCATGGGGAGGGGGATCGTCCCCTCCAACCCCCAACTTTTGGGCCGTTTAAATTAAACTATAAGCGGCGAACATAGAGGGTAAGGAACACCCAGTAGGAGAGACGATAAGACGGGCGGATGGCGAGCATGAAGTAAGGGGTTTGACCCCCCATTCTGCCATATAATTTTTCTCGTACTTATAATAACCTTTCCATCATACTTAGAGCTTCCCCCAAGTTTAAACCTCCTCCATACTTGGTTAACTCTTCTCCAAACCTGGTTAAATCCACCATGAGTTTAATAACTTTATAAGATATATATATATATATATATATATATTAAAATAATTCCACCATAAAAATGTACAAACCGTAATGTGACAAATAATTCAGCCCCAAAGGTTAGGAGATGGCTCACCAGAGAGGACACGTGGCACCCTTGGTTGGGTTGTACTCCAACTCCTAAAAAAAATTCAAATTTCAACTTAGGAAGAATATTAGAGGTCATTGGAAAATTTCTCTCTTCACAAACCCACCTGATGAATCTAAAGATGACACTTGTCATAGTGCCATTGGCTGCAACTTTGGAGAATATTCCCTGCAATGTTGATTGTACCTACCACATCATCACTGTACCTGTTTTGCTCTTTTTATGCTTGTTTTGGAAAATGAACAACAGACAATAACTCCATCATATGAACTCAAATTTTGATGAAACGCGTTGCGCCAAAATCTTGGCGACGAACTATATATGGTTGTTTAGGTTCCAAGAAATTTCGAGCACTTTCATTTTTTAGCTAATTTTAGGCCCTGATCCAAATTCTAATCAATTTTCAGTGTCGTTATGGATCACAATGGTTTTATGTTGATGTTTATATATGTATACATGTATGTATATATGCATGTCATGTTTGACATGGTCTTCATGGATCATGATTGTTTAATGCTAATGTTTATATGTATATACGTGTGCATGTATGTCGTTGTTTGACATGATCATGATTTTTTTATGCTAATGATTATATATGTATGTGTGTATGTGTGTATCTATGTCACTGTATGATAGGGTTTTGAAGGATCATTCTTTTGGAGGAATGATTGCTTATGTAGGTGAATTGCATGAAGAGGTTCTTGGTCTTATGAGGAATCAAGTGGGAAGAGTAACTCTAACAGATCTATGAGGTCAGGATCATGTGGAAATGAATTGATATTATGTTCTTTGAATATGTCTATGTTTATGTTATGGATAGGTAATGCGGAGGGGTACATTAGTGAAGTGAATGTAGTGTGACATGTGACATGCTAGGATAAGCATGGATAGTGGAAAGACACTAGAGGTAAGGTTGCTTATGGGGTCAGTGTGTGGTCTATGGATGTACAATGCTATTGTTGTGTATATGTTGTGCATGTTGTATATTCAGTGATTGTACCTATGGTGATGTGTAATGTTTCATATGTATTATTATGTACATATGATGTTGTATGCTTATTGTATATATGGTGTTGTGTGTATATTGCATATGCAATGCTAGGTATATATGGTATTATGTACATGTTGGATATGCAAAGTTGTGTGCATATGGTGTTGTGTGCATGTTGGATATGTGATGTTGTGTATGTATCGTGCTATGTAGATGTTGAATATGCAGTGCTATGTACATATGGTGTTGTGTGCGTGACATACATATGGTGCTATGTAAAATTGGTTTTGTGTGCATGATTGTACAAGTGGTGTTATCTACATATGGTGCTATGTACATGTTGTATATGTGCTGTTGTGTGTAGGTGGTGTCATGTACATGTCATGCTTGTGGAATTGTGTACAAGTGGGGTCTTGTACATGGCATGCATGTGCAGTTGTGTACACATTGTACAATTCGCGCGGTGTACATTTTTTGTTTTGTACACGTTTTGTAGATAATGTCGTGTACAAGTGATGTTGTGCACACGTTGTGCAGGTAGTGTCGTGTACAAGTGGTATTGTGTACATGTTGTGTGTATGGTACTGGTATACATGTGGTATTGTGTGGATGTCATACATGTTGTGTACGAGCATGCAATATTATGTATGTGCATGGCATAGTCGTGGTATTATGACATATGTATTTGTTGTCTTCTACTCTCTATATGTACATGTATTGGGTTGTATTGTACACCAGGTGTAGGTGTATGTGTTGTATGCTGGTGTAGGCATATGTATTGTGTTGTATCGTACACTGGGTGTAGGTGTATGTGTTGTATGTCATTGTGGGTGCATGTATTATATGGTGTTGTATGGCATGTGTGGATGTATGTGTTGTAATGTACACTATGTGTATGTGTACGTGATTGAAGAGAAGAAAATGTGTTGGGTGCTTTTCGAGTACGGAAACTAATTCAGTGTGTGTACAAAAGAGAAAAGGAAAAAGTAAGGACTGATGAAGGATAAGTATCAATATTTTAATTCAGTTCTATTATCCATGTGATATACGATTCTGACTTATGATGGTTACATGTTATTTATGGTTATGGTTTATGATTATTTCATGTGATTCATGATTTTGACCTATGATGGTTGTGTTTTTAGCTAAGAAGATATGATAATTTTATACATGATGATTTGATCAAACAACTAGTTTGACTTGTTGTGATAGGAAGTGAATAGGATTGCAAGTGTACCTTATTGGTGAGCTAAAAATGAGGTATGATGTGAATTTATTTCAATTTATTTTGAATTGAATGGAAATTATGTGCTTGGTACAGGAAAGCATGAAATTCTTGGTCAGGTGGTTGAAAATGATTGGAAGCATTAGCAGCAACAACAAAAGGAATTAGAATAGGAAATAGTATGTTGGTAAAACACTTCAGGAGTAGGGCCATTGTGGTGCACTAGTGCCCAATAGTGTCCACCGATTTCCATGAGCAGGCTATGACTGGTATGATGGTTTTGAGGAAGGTATATGCCTTGGTTTTTGTATATTCCAATGTGAGGAAGCCTTTCCAAGGGATGGATCACCTAGGATAGGGGATGTTAAGGAACTTGGAAGGTGAGTGACTACACGAAAGGGCATTCCTGGATTGCCCAAGGGACTGCATAACATAGAAGGGAAGGTCAACGTTGATTTTTTTGGGTAATTGGCATTTCCATATGTAATCATATATACATTGGGAGTGTGCCCTGGAACAATGAGTCGATGATTTTTCACTGAGAGTACAATAGCATGGGATTGTCGCGTTGGACATTGCATGTAGCTTTGAATTTGACAGTGCATTATGGACTTCCTGGAAAGGAGGTGAATCCTAATATTAATTCGAGGGTGGAGGTGTGAGCCTGAGGATTCCCTTGTTTCAAATGTAGACATTGTATTATTTCATTTTCTGGTTTGGAAAATGTGCATATATATGGTTGTTATTGTAAATATCGTAATGAGCTGTGTTATAAATATCCAGTACATGGTATAGTTTTCATGATTAATTTTTTTTTAAGTGGGTTATTCATTGTAAATACTGAAATGAGCTATGTTTTAAAGCTCCATAGGTATTATTTTTTATTTTCAGTAGTTTGCTCGTTTGTAAGTTTCATTGAAAATCGAGGACAGTGATCCCCTAAGGGGGAGGGTTCTATAACAAGATTTGTGAAAATTTCATGTAATAAAAGTTAATAAAGGAAAAAACAATAACCACGGTTGATGGGACACGTATTCCAAGATGAATGTTGGTAAAAATCATCCTAGTCGGTGTTCATTCGACTAATATGGCTATAGAAAATTGGAAAAGGTAAAGGAAAAGGCTTTGGAAAGGAAAAATGGAATTTTTGGCACATTTATTTATGAAAATAATGGAAATTAGGAGAAAAGGAAGTTGAAATTTCCTAGGTTGCATGTGGGGAGAAAAATGAAGCAAAATAATGGAAAAAGAACAAAATAGAGTCCTCATTGATAAAAATGTTTCTGAGGATCAGTTGGCAAGCTTTTGCTAACTTATTGTCCTTTCAAATTTGGAGCTCTCATTATTCTCTCTCTCTCTCTCTCTCTCTCACACACACACACACACACACACATACTCTTCGAAACTTAGAGTATTCTTGGAGCACTCTTGGATAGTGTAGTATTTGGAGATTTGGAGCAAGAAGGAAAAGATCGAGCGAGGGAAGGGCAAGATCGAAGTAGCTACGGTAGGATTCTTTGCGGGTATTGATTTGTATGTGTGATTTCCTTGCTATATTTTACATGCATGGTATTTCATGTGGTTTCTTATTTTATTTGCATGGGTTTTCAGTGTGATAATTTTTTCAGCCTAGCATTGCCATTTTCAGATTAGCCATGGTGTTGTGGAGTTCTCATATTTTGGTACGAATGGATTATTTCGATGGATTTAAAGCTAAGTGGGGTGGATCTCTAAATTGACATAAGAGATGACCTAGTGGTCCCTAAACTAGGTTGTGGATCATGGTAAATCCATTGCTCTAGTAACCCATGAGACAAAATGTGGGTTGCGGATGGCTTGAAGATTTTTGCCTTGGTGGGCACTGGAATCTCGTGTTGAATGGTGGGATGTATGGTCAATCTGCAGTATGTCTTGGTTTAGGGCCTAGTGATACCTGATACAGACTGTGGGTTGTGGTAAATCCTGAGAGACTAGGAGACAAGAAAATTACTCATGGTGTAGGTGGAGATAATATGGTGATATCCAAGCTTGTGTTGGCCTATTGATCAGATGTAGATCATGGTAAAGTTGGTTATGACATGTTTATTATGTTGGCCTAGTGATCAGGTGTAGATCATGGTAAAGCCTCATTTCTATTTGATGAGGGTGAGGAGTGGTTGTACCAAAATGCTTGCCTAGTTGGTTCTTTCGAGTTTGAATACTACGTATTCGTGCTTGGAATATGGCACGGGGTGCCTAGATGAAATGATTTGGCTCATCCAAGTCTATGGTCGGGTGGGTCATAGCATACTCATGGTGTGTACCTATAAAATTTGTTATAACAAAAGGTGGCTAAGACTTTTCTGAGCCTTCAAGGAACAAATTTTCTTGCTAAAAAGTGTTGGCTCCTGAAGACTCTTGAAGGCCTCATGCCTCTGTCCAAATCTTCACTACTGTTCCTATTTTATACTCAGAATTTCTGTTGTTTCCATAAATGAAAAACTGCTGCAAAGTCATCATTTTTCCCATTCCTCCACTCAAAAATAACCTTCATTTTGCTCCCCTTTTTCTCCATAAAACTCCTCTATTTTCATGATCCCTCTTCTTCCCTTCATGAAAATCATTTTTTACAAGGTTAAGAACTCACTTTTTAGCCTTACGGAAACCCCCAAATCCTTTGAAAACTCTGAAAAATTTCATAAAAAACAAGTTTTTACTACTAAGTACTTAAGCCCCCTTGGGCAAGGTTTTAAACGACTTCCCCTCCACGTGCCCCAACGCTAGAACCAAGCGCTAGACATCTAGGCTCTTATCGCATCGGAAAAACACAGCGAGCACAAGTCTTTTTGTTGTAGACAAACTCCGATGCGATTGGCCCTCTGTTCCATAACCCCCGATCATATTGTTTCTCCATACAAACCGTGGGCCCACAATCGGGCGCTAAATCATTGTGAAAATCCATCTCTGATCCATTTTTTCCTTTATAAATATAGAAAACCCACTTATCGAAAGTTTGGTCTAATGCACCCATACAACGATTTTTAAATGAAAAATGGTTAGATCAAAAAGACTCGAAGCACAATCGCATCGGAAGAATCCAAAATGGGTTGATTGAAAGACCGGGCCTGACAGTTCCGATGCGATTGGCCCTTTATATATACGTCTTGGGCCTATTATCATTCCATATAGACCAAGGCCCCGCAATCGGGCACCAAACATTTCATAAATATATATTCCGCCCCCAAAGCAATAAAACTTGGTATTATATTGAAAATTTTGGGTTTTCATGAAGTATTAAGGTTTTCCGCCATATATGATAAAAATAAAATATCTACCATCGATCTGGAGCTGATCAAACAGCCCACATAGTCTCTCGCCCTGGTGGTCCCCGCAAACCACTCACCATTACAAAACGAGCAGTATCCATCGCATCGCTTTTTAGAGCGGGGTAGTTTTTTTTGTTCAACCGCGTTTCCATAAAATGGTTGACGCGTGGCCTTGCCACTATTCATAAAACTTCCGCTCATCGTGCGTTAAAGATTAGACGTGGACCCGGCGCGATATTGACATCCACCGTCCGATCTGAGGCCGCTCATCGGACAACGATAGCTCACCGAAGAAGCCTGGAAGTTAACTAGGATATGGCGCATTCATTAAAGCATCTCCGTCATCGATCTAATCTGCAGATTGATAGTCAGCACTTGATCTCATGGGTGATTTTCATACACCCTCTCTTTTTTCCCCCTCCGATTGTGATCCTCCAATTGGATCTGGACCATCCACGTATCCAGATCGGATGGCCCAGATCTTTCCTCATGGTTTCATCGCCCTCCTCTTTTCCACTTTATGTTTTTAAATGCATAATCCCCACCTTTGATCTCTGTGCGATCGACGGTTCCGACTTATTCTTCCCTCTGCTCTCCTTTTTTAACCTTCTCTTAACTAATCTCGACCGTTGGATGTTGCCATCCAATGACTACGCTCCTCCCCACGCCCTCTGAAGCAGTTTTCCCCCAAATACGCAGGATTTTATAATATTTTCTGTATTTTGCAGGTGTTCGATGGGTTTTCCATTATATAAAGGCCGAAGGCTGGGAATGACGATTCCCATGCCTTCAATTCATAAAAGAGAAACATTCACGGGGCTCTACTCGACGTTTCATCAATGCTTCATGAGGAATTGATGTCGTATGAGCCCTGCGTGGCCTGCACATCAACAAGACACTATTTCAAATCACAATTAAAGAGTATCAGCGTCGAAAGACGAATTCAGCTGAACAGAACATTGAAGACAGATTTGCGGGGATCACGGCTAAGATTGATTATCAAAAGCCTAATCCCCCAAATTAAAACACAATTAAAGGAAAATCATTAGTGTTTTATCAGATAGAAAGGCCTCCACCACCACATCTGAGGAAAATTGATTCCTCTCAGCTACCACAGTGCCACCTGTAGCCACAAGCATTCAAACAGAGGCCGAAGTTATTGAGAAATATCAGATATTTGCCTCAACACAGCTAAAGAGTTACTTCTGCAAGGAACTTAATGAAAAAAAATATCTGCAGAGTTACTCCAACATGACACAGAGCCTCAAAAGTCAACAAAAGCTCCCACTGAGCTTAATTCATAAATGTCAATCAATTAATACAGTAACACACCTGTAAACTTCTCCATCGAGCCCCTCAAAGGCCGAGAAGTCATTAATCTGTATTAATTGTCCTGAGAGATCTTTTATCATATCTCACCTCCTCATTCTTCTATAAATACTTCTGTAGAAGATGAGAAATTTTTGGTTGCAGAACTTTGAAATACAATTGAGCTTTAATTTTCTGATTGTAAATAGTTTTCACTGGCCCTTGGAGCTCTTCTTGTGATATATAAGTTAGGCTGAGATGAGTAGATGATTGTTAAACTAAAGCATTGGACTTAAAGTTGTAACTGGTTTGGAGCATCAATACAAGCTGATTTATGGGATCCTGGTCTACGTTGACGGTGACGTTTTTCTCATTGTAACTTGTCATTTTGTTTCTGTTTTCACTATGTTTCATCTTCTCTTATAAAGAACAACATGCATGGAGTTAGGACCTACTGTATATCAGTACCCTTCTCTGACTGAAAATCTTTATTTACATGTTTTCTTCAAATCTGTGTTATTTGGGAATGATTCAATTCAGTTTAAGCATAGGAATGCTGGCGTTCCCTCATCTTATTGCCTTAGCTGAATATTATTCTTGAATGTTATGTTCAGTTATAGTTAAGTAGAGATGAACTATGGAAGATATGGTGTGTCCTAGTCCTAGTTTTATCCCCAAAGGCTGTTTGAATGTTTCCCTTGGAATGTGTTAAAAGTTGGCTAGTTTAGAAGTACTTACCAGATCTTAGGCCATTCTGTGTCATCTTTGTGTTTGTCTTGAAAGTAACCAAGTGAATCAGAGCTAGGAGAGGATTTGTGGTGAGCCCGACCCGTTAGTTTCTACTCCAACAGTTGCCTTCAAGTTTCCCTTTGTTTTAAAATGTTTTCTATTGAAAGTGTATCAAAGGCTCGCTAGTTTAAAAGTACTTACCAGATCCTAGTTTACTTTCATGTTTTTTCTTAAGTGTTTGTCAAAGGCTGGCTAGTTTAAAAGTACTTACCAGATCCCAGGCTACTCTTTGTTCTGCATTTGTTTAATTTTCCTTCTTGTTGTATCATTTCATTCCATATATCAATCTCCAGAGAGATCCTTAGACATAGATGACTTGCCCCATGGACCAGTCTTGCCTCTTGTTGTTCCAATTAAACCCTATTATGACTCCATAGCCCAAATGGACTAAAACCTACAACTATCTATCTTCCTGGCCAAAGCTTACTCTGATTGCTTGCAACTTCTCACCTTTGAAAATCTTTTCATTTAGGACTTTCCACCTCAAACAGTAATCATTCTCAACCATCCAAAAACAAAACCAACCCTTTTCCTTCATAACTAGCCTAATATCATTACCCCAAACTTCAAAGACAAATCCATCTTTGCACTTATTGGAGAGATCCCTCTCTGGATTTAGGAGGGCTAGATCCTAGAATCCCAAAGTGGTTGAAATAATGTTGTTTCTGGGATTGGACTTTGCCAATATTGCTAATTACATATTACTAACTGTGGAAGTCCCATTCTGGGTTGGTTTTTAAATTCATTAATGAAAGGTTCATTTCCTTGTTATTTGATGTGTGTATGAAATGGTCTATATATGGATTCTATTGCTGATGTATCCATGGTACTTTTGTTGGTATTATGCTGGTTATAAGCATGTATTGTGATAGTGATGATGTCTGTCTCTCTCCATGTTTTTACTTGTAAATGAATGCACAATGTATCTATGGTAAAATAGATTTATTCTAGGTAATGACGCCATGTAAGGGTGGAAATTATTCTTATAGATTCTTAGAAAATTATGAGACCCCTTTGTTTAAATATGTTCTTTATACTTGTAGATGCAATTTTTGTGACATGTTTGACGAAATGACTGTCATGGATAGGAGGGGTCCATGTGAGTTCCTAATGATGTGATTGCTTATGTACCTTTATTTTAATGTTATTTATCATCTCCTATAGTTTCATGAAGTTTTGGGTAGTGACCGGAGCTCTGGATGAAAAGGTGGCACAAATAGAGTTATAATAACATAACTCACCAATTTGGGCCTTGTGCACATGCTTTATGTATTGTTTCTCATTATAGGCTCTGATTGCACAGCACCTTCACATTCTGACGACTATGGTCTTAGCGTAAAAATCCGGTCTCCCTTGAGAGTCCTTGGGTCTAGAATGTTAGGTTACCTCTGTGGATGTTGTTGATATTGTGTAAGGGTTGGTTTGTCTTGTTTACGTCGGTTCCACTTCCTTAAGGTCATATACGAGGTTTAATATAATATTAGTAGCCTCTTGCCACATGTTTACCCTGGTTGACCGGTTACTTTGGTTGATGTGAATGAGTGGGAGGAGAGGGTGTTACACTTTTCTCCTACTTTCCTTTATTTTTATAAATAAAATGTCGAAAATATTTTTTTCCTTCCCAAAGCCTTGGACATTTCCTTTTCCAATTTTCCCTTACCCATAAATACAACAAGTGATTCCCACTAGGATATTTTTCTTAACATTCAACTTGGAATAAGTGGCCCTTACCTGTGGTCTTATTTTACCTTTATTACCTTTTATTACATGAAATTTTAACCTGGGGCTATTACAGACCCCTTCCCCTTAGGGGAACACCTTCCTCGGTGTTAAACCACACTTATACCCAAAAGAACTGTTGAAAAGAAAAAAAATACCACCTATGGAGCTTTATAACCCAAACCATTGCAATATTTACAATAACATCCTGCTCAAAATAAATACCATCATGATAAGCATGACAGCATGACAACCATACCGCTTATTGGAGTTTTATAACACAACTCATTGTGGTATTTACAATAGAAACCATACATAAATATGTACAAATATCAAAAACGCATTTTCCACCACCGAAAAATAATGAAGGATACATAGCCTACATCTGATCAACCATCTCCTATGTAGCTTCATCGGGCCTAAAGTGCTTCCACTACACTTTAACTTACTCGATTGCTTTGTTTCGTAACATGAGTTGTTTCCGTTGTAATATGCATTGAGGTTCCTGCTGGAATTCTCCTTATGGTTCCACTTGCAATACAGACCAGTCAATAACATGATCAACATCATTTACATATCTTTTAAGCAATGAAAGATGGAAAACATCATGGATTTTCACTGTCAGAGGTAGTGGAAATCTGTAGGCCACTATTCCAATGCTCTCAAGGATCTCGAAAGGCCCGCAATATGTGGTGCCAACTTGGCACATGATCCAATCCTAAAGGAGCTCTTCTTGTGCTTGATGCACAAATACACATGCTCCCCAACCTGAAACTCCTTAAATTCCCTGTGCTGGTCTGCATAACTATTTTTCTTGTCCTGTGCTACTTTTAAATTCTTATTTATAACCTGCATTTCATATTCCATTTATGCCAACATATCCGGTCCAATACATACCCTTTTCACTGGATCACTCTAGCTGATGGATTATTACAACTCTGCCCATATAGTGCCTCAAATAGACTCATCCTCAGTGACTCCCAATAACGATTGTTGTAAGAAAACTCAACCAATGGAAGGTACTCATCCCATCTCCTCCACTGGTGCATGACGTACATCCTCAACATATCATCTAGAATCTTGTTTCTCCTCTTTGTCTGCCCATCTTTCTGCGGATGATAAGTTGTACTGAAGGCCAACTATGTCCCCAAAATTGCAAACAACTCCTTCCAAAACTTGGAAATTAACTTAGCATCCTTGTTCGAAAAAATCTTCTTTGGAACACCATGCAATCTCATGATCTCCCCGATGAATACTTGTGCCACCTCACTCGTTGATTAAGTAGCCTTCACTGGAATGAAGTGAACTACCTTACTCAACCTATCGACCATAACCATGTTAGAATCATGTTGCCTCGATGTTCTCGGAAGACCTGTAATGAAATCCATGGAAATGACCTCCCATTTCCATTATGGAATCAGAATAGGCTGAAGCAACCCACCTAGATGCTTACACTCTGCTTTCACATGTTGACAGTCCAAATATCTAACCACAACTCTGCAACTTCCTTCTTCAAATTCGACCACTAATAGAAATTATTCACTATTGTCAATGCCTTCTGATATCCTGGGTGCCCTGAATACGGTTTGACATGAAACTCTCTCAATATAAGCTTCTTGAGTCCAGCATCATCTAACACGATTCTTATCCCTAAAATCTCACCAAACCATTTTATCTCAAGATGATAATACATCATATACATGTGTGTTCTATAACTTGTGCATAATCTCCCTCTGAAAATATCATCCTATTGTCTTGCACCTTAATGTCGTCTACAAATCTTTCCCATACGAGATCATTGTTGCAATATGCTTCATTTGCACTCTCCTACCGAGAGAATCTACGAAACTTTTTCTCCTTACCCTTAATGTACCTGATCTCAAAGTCAAAATCACTGAACATATCCACCCATCTATCTTTCCTCGAACTTAGATTAGGTTTGTCGAGCAAATATCTCAACCTATTGTGATCGATCATCAATACAAACCTGTTGAAAAGTGTAACTAGGATCGGTCTTCATATTTACTATGTAATTATGTATTTAAGTAAAATAGAAGACAAAGATAATAAAATGCATTTTTGTTATGCTTGCTTCATGGGTTTCATGAGCAAGGTTTTATTATAGGTCAATAGACTTCTTCTTGATGTCTATTAGGTAGTGTCTTCTAGTTATAAATATAATTAAGGGTCATAAATATGAAGAGTCTAGTCATCTAAAATGCTCCAAGACCTTGTCATGATACCGTAAAAAAGTAGCACCTGAATGATGCTCAAAGATACCTTCATTAACGCTGGATTAGATACTCTCCATGTCGACCTATATATTGTGATGAAATCGACCTACTTGTTGGATGATTGGCCAGCCTAAAGACAAGACATGTGCACTATATATACCTCAGATCCTGAGCTCATTTGGACACCAACAAAATGCGGATATCTCTAAAGTAATTACAGTGGTTAACTGCGGATTGTTCTGAGACACCACAGCATAACAAAAGGTCTGAATATATTCGATTTAAAGGGAGTAGGTGTGGATCTATTTTGGGAACTATGCTAACACAGTGAATGCGGATTAGTAAGGAAATAACAATTCAGACAGCTATGAAGTAAATTGCGGACAGTTCTGAGATGTGGACAATGTGATAAGGTATGAATATAATACAAGTTAAAGAAAGTGTTATAGTGTGGTTAAGTGTGGATTTCAAGCAAGGGTAAAGTATGATATAAATTCGGATCATATCACAGGCAGAAGGAAGTGTGAATTGGTCTGAAGGAAGCATACATATATACAGTGTGATACTAACTGAAGAAATTGTGATAAGTTCTATAGCAAAAGTGCGGATTTCCTTCAAGCAACAGTGTGGATATACTAAAGATCTTTGGACTGTTCCAGAGAAGAAAATTCGAAAAAATCACAGTGATATTAAGCTAGGAAGTAAATACTATAGGATGAGAAAGAAAGGAAGGTAAAGATGTGATTTACCTTCCTATTCTACAGTGCATAAAGAGGAAGGATTAAACCTCAAGTGAAGAAGCTTCAGAGTAATGCAAAGTGAAAGGTTTTACTGTTGGTGCAGCTCAGTGCAAGTTGGTGCAGATAAGAAAGGATCTTGTTTTAGCTCCTAGAGACAACCTAGAGTTGTATAAAGACTAGTGCCTAGGACATGTTAACTGCAAGGAGCATATGACTCAACTGATTGGAGTTGACTAGGTTAGGCTCTCATTCTATAATCACTTGGATGAATGGTTTTAATAAGGGTGGAACCAAGACCCCAAAGTTAAACACAAAAATTATGAAAACTGCAGAAACTGAGTATAAACTTCAATATGTAAATGCATCCGACAACTTTAAGACAGAATGCTGTAGAGGGGGCTGACTTATAAAATGACACACATATATCAATTAATATGTGGGCGATGACTGTGGCAGAAGATGTAGTAGGATAAACATGATCAGGCTTATTCAAAGACAAAAATCCATATATACTGGGCCTATGCAAAAATAAGAATCCATATATGTGGACAATTTCAAAGACAAGGATCCATTGTAGTTAATATCAGAGGAATGGTGGAAGAGATGAAAAATGAAATGAAATATCCTGCCTGAGCTATATTTAAAGCGCTATAGATGAGTAAACATGAGTATCTGTAATGATAAATTCACATCTAAACATGGGAGCACTCGCATTCCAGAGCACATATATAAGAAATGTAGAGAAATGCAGAATAAATATTTGTATTAAAAACATAGAGAAGAGCTACAAACTGTGAATCACCAAGATTAGAGTCCCCAATTCCAACAAAGCTTCTTATTACTGATTCCCTACGGGATCTTCAACATCAATTATCAAAATTTAGACAACATACATACAGAATGCTTGAACTAGTGAGTCCTTTGGAAAATTTGGAACCCTGTAGATGTCTTTCCTTTCTGCTTTTATAACATTTTCATGGGATATACGTGGAAAGATATTTTTGGAAAATATATTTTCCATGTGCTTGTATGCAATTTACAGTCTTAATTAAAAAATCAAAATTGATGATGGGGTAGAACCCTTTCCATAATCTTACAAATCGGGCTTATAGCCATTTCTAATGAAAATAACACAACTGTCTAACTGAAAGTAAAAATTGCAAGAGTGAAATATGAATTTTACTCGAATATTGAAAGTGAAAATAAAACAAGAGGCCACGTGGGCCTAATCATGAGTTAACAGTTTTGGTGGTGGGACGGAGTCGAGACTGTAGCTGGAGAAGGCAGTACTGTGGCAGCAAAGGATCTGGCTTTCTTACTGGCGGAAGGAGTGGATAGAGGAGCAGATGCGGTGGCTGAGGAACTCGCATGATCATTGCACCTCTGCCAAATGTCGGCTGCAGGATTAGGTATTGTAGTGAAAGAGACGACCCGAATATGCACTTTTGTTAGTTTGGCATAACTCACCTGAGTGGGCAACCGTTGTTTCACTTGATGGAGGAGAGAGAATTCTTTACTGAGTGCTGCAATTATGGTTTTGGCCTTAACCCGAGCGGTCTTCTCAGATGGTATATTAGTCTGATTCATTAATTCTGTCAGTTGGCACTCGTATACTGAGAACGGTTGAAGAACAACATTTGAAGGCTCCCAACATGATGGGAGGCCGACGAGTGTCAGTTCGGTCCATTTTGCTTCAAACTGTCCCAAGCTTGTCACCATCCTTTCCAAACTACCTAGTACAAGGTTATGCGCAGTTTCCTTTTCCATCACCCTCTGACATTCTGCTGCCTCCTTGAACCTGTCCTTGATTCCTCGTTTGACCAATTCTTCTGAACTCAAATCATTTAGGAGGGAAATATACCTTTTGGCACTTTAAACCTTAGTTGAAGCGTCTGTATACCCTTCATGTAGAGTTCTTCGGAATTGATGTACCGCGGCCTTATTTTCTTCAATGAGGTTCAGGAAAGCCCAACTCTTCTTTACCTCTATGATGATTTCTGTCCAAATTAAGCGTCGGGCGTCCAAAAGGGTGATATTTTATTTCATTCGGCTCGTAAGGTCCCAACTAGTCTTCTCCTACTGCAACTTCTCTTGTTTTCCCTCTTCTATTTCCTTCTACAGAGCCGCTACCTTTTTGGAATTCTCCTTGAGGTAGGCCTCGAGCTCGTGGATATTCTACCGTGCCATCTGAACCTACTTCTCCGCCACTTGAAGTTCGGCCAGCGCTATGGTCAGCTGCTTCGAGAGTGAGCTGGATCCTTCAAGAGGTGGTGTGGAGAATACATGTGCATCCTAGTTTTTCTTCAGTTCGTCTATCTTCCGCTGGAGGGCAGTCATCTCTCTAGAAATTTTAACCCTCTCTTCTTTCTCCTTGGCAAGGGAGTCTGCTAGATCAGCCTTGTCCTTTTCCATCTGGGCTAATTCGATAGTTTTTACGTGCTGAAATCCAGGCATATTTAGCTTATGTTTCAGCGCTGCAACCTATTTCTACAATTTCGAGATGACATGGCCCTAAGGATCTGCTTTATCGTTCCATTTTCCCTTCACGACAGCTTGAGGATTGCACAGGTCATTTGAGAGTTCTCGGGCATTAGTCTTCTCCATTCTAAGGTTTTCGACCACTTGGTTGTACTTGGTTTGTATCTTCCTTAGAGTGAGGGAGAGCTTCACAACCTCATCCTTTAGCATATCATCGAAACACTGGAACATATTGTACTTATCAATTGGTGGAACTTTTGACATGTTTACTGCCACCTCCAAAGCTCTGTAGCTGGTGGTCCCAGCCTCTAGATCTAGTACCGCTTCAGTCATGGCCATTACCAATTGTTCTTTATACATATCAATATTGGCAGAAAACCGAGTATGATACTTGTCTACATATCCCTCTAATTCCGACCTATGCTTTTCCCTGATAGCTCTGCTCTTCCCCTTCATTTCGTTCTCCACCTTGGACCTGTTTACAAAAATGGCTTGTGAAACTTTTGAGAAATCAGAAGATGATGGACCATCACGTTTGACCACAAAACCTGCTTTTCCTTTGTCCAACTTGCCATACAGTGCTACTTTTTCTAGTGACTGCTCCTCCCCGACACTTTCTTCAGCATTTGTTCTCTGACTTTTAGAAGGCGGAGAACGTTCTCCTGAGGCTCCAGCTTCTTCTACCTGTTTCTTACCTGCTTCTTGTGTCGAAGCAGTGTCTCCTTTTTCCCCTGTCGCAGATGAATCGGTCTCCATCAGTGAAAGCAAAGGCCAGGTATCAATATTAGCTCTCCAATCGATGAAGGGTCTAGTTTCATGAGCATAAGCAGTTGATTTTATCTTCCTCCTTTTATTTGAGATGATGCCTTTCGGATCATAGGGCCAAGCTTTCCCTTGCCTTAAATCCATACCCTTGAGCAGGTTTTCCACTATGGGGAGGGCATGCCTTGAGTTAACAATGAAGGGGCCAATGGTTGTAGGAAGTTTGAGAATGAACCCCTTTTTTGCAGGGAGGAAGTGGAGCTGGTCAGCCTTCAAGGTCTGCCAGAGGTACTCCAAGGTGTAAATCCACATGGCGGGAAAAACTGGTAATATGTAAGGGGAAAATTCTGCACCGTAAACCCTGATCTCAGTGTAGTAATCAAATAGGTACCAATCTCCGGTGCTTTCTTCCACACTGTACTGTAGCCAGTTTCTCTTTTCAGGAAAAATATTGGGTGGAGGGTTGTCGTGAATAATTGTATAGGCTATTGTCATGAATTCATTCAAGAAATTTGAATATCCCACCCCATTAGCCAACGGATGCACTACGGGGTTCTAGTCAAAGAAGTTCTTAGGTTGAGAAGTTATCCTAGAAAAATTTTCCAGACCCAAACCCTCGAACTTATCGGCCTGCTAGAAAAGGAAGAGGTAAAACACCATGGAACAGAAACGTAAATGGCCAGTGGCCGGGAGGTTTAGAAACTGGTTTTCGATGATGGAGGCCAAGAAACCAGGGATATCCAAAACAACACCTGATTGTGACATTGTCCATAAAAGGGCTACACATTCCTTCGTAACTCGCTCCGTTCCTTCTATACCTAGCAACCCTGCAATGAGAGCAAGTGTTGGATGAAGGTATTCCTTGAATGTATTCAGAGGGACCGAGTTTGAAGATGGGAAAGATTTAAGGTGAGAGTCAGAAATAGCAGCGATGAAATCGCTCTGCTGCCTCTGGGTAGCTTATAAAATTGACGGGATAAAGACATTTCAGTGAAGCTAATATAGTTAGAACCGGGAGGATAACAGAGAGCTTTCTTGATGATCTCGGGAGATATACTAAATATATTGTTCCCTTGAGTTGATAGGAACATGTCTCGGCGCTCAATATACGCTTCCCTGAGCTAGCATATCAATTCTACAACTGGGTATACGGGCAGAGTAATTTGGTGGTATAACCCCGACAAAACAACTCTAAACCTATCCCTATTTTCTATATGCTTCCTAAATAGGTTAGGTTTGACGCTATTGATAAAGAAAGGGTATTGTGGGTCTTGAATGTGAACTTGCAAGTCTGTGAATGGCTCAGGTCCAGGAGAAGCCCTAGATTTTCAAACCTGAGGGGTTTCGGGTTCAGAATTCTTAACCTTGACTTTACCCATGACCATTATGAAAATGAAAAGCGGAAGGAAACCAGATAGTGAAAAAGGGATGGAATACTTGCACAGTAAGGAAAATGCATGACGCAGGGAAGGTGAAAGCGACTTGGTAGACTTGGTATATGGCGCTCGCGCTTTAGCTATACAATATCTTGTAAAAGAAAGTATTTTACCACAGTGAATCACAGATCAGGGTTACACGGCTTCAAATTGCTTGGAAAACGAGACTAGGATGACACTTGTAGGGCTGACGTCATAAGGACGCCGACACTGAGACGCGTGGCATCTGGTTATTCACTATCAGAGTTCGGTTAGGTGTATACCACGTGTCGGGTTAAATACCAGTACTGGTCGGGTAACGGGTGTCCTAGGACTTACCTTACCGTTACATTCACAGTGCTAAGTGTCTCCGTGGTCGGGCCCGCCAAGAATTCCGGTGGGAAAAACTATATCGGGTCCCACCATATGCTACGTCATCACCATTCTAGGGGGTTGAACTTCTGCCTTCCCCCTGCCATCCTTGACTCCCCCGGAACTCTTCACGCGCCTTCCTTCCTTTGACTACTCGGAGCGTGGGCGGGTCCCACCCTCTCCAGCTGTCTTGCGCTTTTATCTTTCTTTGTTTCATGTAACGCTTACTGCCAGGCTACAATATATATATGATGCCTTGTCCCCTTTTTTTTATATGGATTTTCATTCATATTAACCCATTCGCTCTTTTAAGTATCTCTCTCTTTTATGCTTTCAGGTGATCCCCCTTTATAAGTTTCTTAGGGCTAAGTTGGTGAATGATATACAACAGAGCTGTTCATGAATTCTGAGTCTGTGCCATCTTCATGGGAGAGGTGGACTATGGAGGAGCGCAAACTAGCTAGTGCTAATCGAAATCGAAGGATATAGTGGAAATTTTCTAGAAGGTGGTTGTTGGCACGTAAAGGACATGTGAATTGTGCTGCCCGCAATCCAATGTAATAAACCCGTTCTATGGGATACCATTTGTGGATAATTTATAGGGCTGTGCATTCTTCGATGAAGTGACCACGTTCATCACACAATGTGCAGTGTATGATAGGAGGGGGAAATATGAATGAGAGTCTTTCTGGTGACTGTCGTTCCTCTTATAGGTACCAGATGGTACGAGGTCCATATCCAGATGACTGGGTGGAGGGATCCTCTTGATAGTATCGCTCGATGGCATTTAAGGCATCCCTATATCATGGGATTTCTGGGAAATGATGGGTATAGTGCCCATAATTGCTGCAGATAGCACATGTGTGATTGGTACGCAATTCTTTTCCTTTTCCTTTGGTGGCAAGTTCCTTTTTTCGGGAACGTGGTGTTGCGATGTCTGCCTCAGAGCCAAGGAGTGGTTTTAATTCGTCTAGCTATGGGAAGATATGGGTAAGGTGACCTACTACGTCACATATGGCGCAACCAGGTGATTCCCGTTGTATGGTGGGAGTATCCACCCTCTTTCCTCTGTCGGTTTTCTTAGCCGTAATCATCGGTTTTGCAATGGGAATTTCCTTTGCAGGGATGTTTTTGACAATTTGCTGTATGGGTGGGGCCTCCTCGGGACTGAGGGGCTTTAACCCTATGGAAGTGATGTGTGTGGATCCTATCCCAGTAGGGGGAACGAGGTACCGAACTGGTATTGCGAAATATATGTTTGGTATCACCACTGTTTCCAAAACCTGTTGGGATACAAAACCAACTAGGGGGTTAAAGGAAAGGGGTTTGGAAAGTGGCGTAGGCTAGAGAGGCTATCATGGCTGAGGACTCAGAGTCATTATTGCTTGTGTCTATGTCCTGGCTAGCTCCAGTACTTGATGTTAACATCATGCACACCGGAGCTCCTGTGACATCAGGTGATCACTCATGTATGTCAGGTGGATCTCCTAGGAATGACCCTAGGATGGATGACTGTTTGAACTAGCCGGGGCCATATTCTTGGTACTGTGAAAGTGCGTCCGCAGATGTATCTATGTAGGGTAGAATAACATCGGTATTTGTTAGTGGTCGCTTTTTGATATGCGTCAATTAGTCGACAGTAACGATGCGGTCCTCACATCATATTTCGGAAGACGGAGGAGGTGATGGCTGACATGGAGTACAATAACTCTGACCAAGGAGTATATTGTAATCCAACTGGGCGTCCAAGACTTCAAAGTATATAAGGACCGTCTTTCTTGCTAAGCAAACCAGGAAGTTTTGGTAGAGGCCGATGGGGGTCGAAGGGCGATTGTTGTATGCTTTAGGCGTGATGAAAGATGGCTTTAGTTCGGGAGACCCTAACTTCTGCCAAACATTCCTTGTCATGATGCATGTGGATGCAACTTTGTCAATGATACATTAGTGAATGGTAATGTGCTAGACCGATACTGGTATCTAGAAGGCGAACATTGAAGGAAGCCTAGGGGTGGCTTTATCTAAATCAAAATCCAATAGACTCGAATTGACAGGGTCAATGGAACCTAATGCAGAAAGTAAGGCTTTCTGCTGCTTTGGGCATGATTGTAATACCTCCAAAGTTGACATAGCGGCGGGAGATTGAGCTAGACCATCCACAATGCTATAGTTATGGGCTGCTTTGGAATAGTTTCCTGCTCTCCTAGTTGGTCTATTAGCCATCTTTGGCAAAGGTTCAACAGGCATCTTTGATATGGTCAAAGGTGTTGTTGGTGCACTGGTACTAGCCCCTGACGCGTTGGAGTCTGGTGGGGTGTCGTAGTTTTGATTCCATGTTTGAAAAAACATTTCTTCGATATTCATTTAGATTTCGTGGCTGTTCTTTCCAGAGTCGTTGGGAGTTTTTTTCTATGTGCTAACTGTCCCTTGATGGGGGAAAGGTTCCTGCATCATTTCTGTCTGCTAGGAGGACCCCCCTTGTCCTTTGTTACTCTATAGCTTCTTCATCTTAGGGAGGTCATGAAAGTGGTGAGTGTAGTGATCGTACTCACCAAAGATTGAACAAGAGTGGTTTGTTCTAAGAGGTGGCCTTTTGTTATGCCTTTGGCATTTCTTGGCTCTTGGTTTTGATTTCAGTTGGAGTTGCCTCTGGCCCAAGATCACAGAGGGTGTTGCTGATTTTTGCTCCCCTGTCCAGGATTTCCTTTAGGATTTCTTTTCCATTTTTTCTTAATCACATTAGGAGGGTAGTTCTTCTGGTTATATGGTTGGCGCGGTTGGTTTTGGGAGGGTTGCACAAAATTCACCTGTGCATTATTCTGCATGGGCGGTTCTTGTGCTGGAGACTGAGCATAATGTGGTCCCTGGTTTGTGAATGGCTGTTGGGGGGGGGGAATTTTCCGTTAGCATGTCTGTCTGCGTACTGGGTCCCCTGAGCTGGAGGATAGGGTCCTCCGTGCTGATGGTGATACGATGATGCCCTACTGGTCAAATTTTGAGGAGGCATGTGATGACTTTGGTAGCTGGGTTGTGGTACCTTCTAGGTAGAATCATACGTGTAACCAGGGTTTTGAACGCTGCTGCCTAGGTAACTTTGGATCAATGTGTAATATTCCCAAATTTCCAAATCATATTTGGAATATTAGAGTCCTTGATTTTCTTAATGAATTAAGTAAATAAAAGGGTGGAGGGAGCCACAATCCTCAATATGAATAAATATCCACTTTTGTGTGTGAACTTGGATTAATTAAGCCTAGATCTACATAATGAGGTAGTTGAGAAACTACTAATGTGAATGAAATTGGAGAACCTGTCTCATTAATGAGATAGATCATGGAGGTTGACACAGTCAACTAAGATCTTGAAGAGATCAAACATAAGGTTGATTCAGTCGACTAAGATCTTGAAGATGTCAAACAAAATATCATGGGACATTCATGATAAAGTGATGGAGGATGTTGTGCAAACAAAGCACACTTGATGGAGGGTGTACATTGTACCTAGACATGATGGTTGATTTGGTCAAACAACAGAGTCAAACCTGGAGGATCTTGTCCACATGCACTGTGCAGTATAGATGAGGGCCAAGGCTTGGGAAGGCTCAAACATTATATAAAGAATATGAAGACAAGGATGGAGGTATGCTGATTATTCTTGATGTAAAGATCTTTTCAGATCTGGAATTGTCATGTGACATTCCATTGCTTTCTCGGGCTGTTTAGCAAAGATTGCAAGTGCTGTTTAGCACTGGGTGTTCCTGGTCAGGAATCCCACTTCTTTCTTAGAGTAGCTCTAGAAAGAGTATTGTACTTCATTCTTCATCAGGCATTGGTGCCACATCTCTTTTCCTACTTTCTGCAGAACAATCATATTCAAAAATTGCATATTTCTGAAGATCAGTTTGGAAGGCGGAAGTTGTCTTCAGTACTTCAGCTGGAGAACTGGTGAGGGTTTATTCCTATCACCTTGGGCTTATAGATCAACTTCCCAGAGCTTCATTTTAGATCTGGCATCAGGCCAAAATTTATTGACCTCCTAGCAGCAGTATTTCCTTTAGGAATTACGCTGTCCATTTTGCAGATCTAAAAGGAGGAAGGAAGTTACTAGCATTTCAGCTAGTAATCCTGTGAGGGACCATACCCTCACATTACCACCAGTCTTACCATCAGCCTGGAGTTTATTGCAACATTTTTCAGCAGACATAAGGCCTCTCTCTCCCTCACAGTGCAATTTTTATAGGAATTTGTGTTACAGCAGCTGCAATCATTATTGGAGGATTGAGAAGCTAGATCTAGAGCTTCTAGCTTGTAGATCTGAAGAAGGGATCAATCCTTCAATATTAGATCTGATCTTGCAACATATTTCAGCCATCTATTTGACAGATCTAGCTTTAGATCTGTATTTCCCAGCAGATCAAGGATCAAATCCTAGGGAGGTGATTTTCCAAAGTTGCAGATCTGGAAAATCCTTTCTGGGTTATCTTGGGAATCCATTACATTGGCTAGATCTTGAATCTTAGCATCATATGAGCTCCATATTTGATTAGATATGCATTTTCCTTTTCATCCTGTAGCTATATGTTTATATTTTTCTAAATATTTTCTTCAGTGCCTCTCCAGTTATGATGTACCTATTGTAGCATGTTTTCTGGGTGATTCTAGACCATCTTTCTGGCTAGATCTACTCATATTCTTGTACATTGTGTAATTGAATCATCTGCATATAATAGAATGGCTCAGCTTCTCTGTAAATTCTGATGTTGTCTTAAGGTTTATTTTTTACCTTGCTGCAGTTCTTATATTGTGTTTAAGTATTACTGCATTCTCCCTTTTGGGATATTACACATTGACCCAATTAAACCATCTGTAGAGTTCGACACGCCTGGAAATTATTCGTAAGTTTGCAGGCGCGGGGTATTCGACATGATATTGTAAATATACCCTGACTGCATATAGATCAGCTCGAGTAGTTGGGCCTTACTGATGGCGTCCTCTTCGGATATGGGATTTTGTTGTGCCACATCTTTCGAAATCTCTGCGGGAAGAGTTTTTAGGAGAATGTCTAATAGAACTCGATCGTCGAGTTTGGATTTGCACAAACTACGACGTCACCTCCATTTGTGGAGATGGTTTGAGATATGGATGGTGGGGGTTTGCCTAAAGTGGGTCAGTAATTCCATTTTGGAATTGTGGTGGATGGGTAACCAAAAAAAGGTCAAGAATGTAGTGGCGAGGGCGCTAAAGGTTCCGTGTGTAGCAAAGGGTTGCTCCACATACCATTTCGTTGCTACTCCTGTTAGAGTGCATTGAAGTAGTCTTAGTCGAATAGTATCATCAACGATGCTGTTTGACGAACACCACAGGTGGAAAGTCATAACATGATTTCAGGAGTCTTTTGCTTGCTTTCCTTCAACTTTGGAATGTCCAAAGGGAGCTTCGTGGGCATGGGAGGCCATATGGGGTTGTGTGCAATGGGGTCGTTTTTCAACTTGGTTAAATCTGGTAGATTTAACGAAGGTAGAAAATGTGACTATGAGGTTGTAGCCATTGCGACTTGTGAAAACACAATGTTCTGGTTAGGAATAGGGTGTATCTGTGACGTACCCTGCTGTGCGTTCAACCGACTTCCCGAATGGGTATCACTTCCATGTCCGCTAGGGGTTGTAGGAGGAGTGCTGTGTGGTGAACCTGTGGGGGTGTTCACCGGTGTGGCGTTGAGAGACCTACTCGGTTTCCCAACTAAAGATGCCCCAATAAAGGATGAACCAATAATGTTGGTTGTGTTCTGTCTTTGACGCCTAAATAGAGAAAGAATTGGAACCCCTCCCGGTAATGGGGGAGGTCCAAAAGACGTCTAGATCGACGAGGTCCCGTTGGGTTTGTTCTGGCGTCAACTAGGTCTAGATTTGGAAATATTATAGAAAATAAAGATTAAAATTACGATCGCATAAATAAAACAAAGGGAAAATAAAATAAATTTTCCCTTTAGATTAATCCTATGTGATTAGTCAATCAAAAAATATGGTTTTTTGTTGTTTGCGTATGATACTCAAATCTTAGAAGACCTAATCATCCTCACACACTCAAATATAATTGGGCCTTGAGAGGATATATTGCGAATGTTGGCACAACGTCCTGTAAGAGCTGGCGATGCCACCTGTCAATCGAAAAAAATCCACCAAGGTAAGGGTAGAGGATCTAGTGCTTGCCTGCACCATCACCTATAGGGTAATGATACCCTAATTTTTGGCCACTAAGCACCACTGTCCCACGTGAGCATTCGAGTCTTGGGCTTCCTGGTAGTTTAGCTAACAGTACCGAGTATCAGCCGGGTCAGGTAGCCCCAACTAATACCACACGCATTGCACCTAAGCCTAACCTCCTTTGAATCGGGTGTCTGCCACGCTCGGGTTTTCTTTCCCTGGGATGATAGGTGAATTTTAAAGTTCCCTAAACATTCAAATTCTATGTTTGAAGATGAAGAATGATCAAGGCATCTTATTGGATGCCTACCCCCTTGATCCTTGGAATATAAATTCTTTTGTGGCCCCTATGGGGAGAATTTAGTGAGTTTTGTTAAGTTAGTTTTAGGTTCCTTTGCTTTGCTTAGTGTGTGGATGTGTGTGAGAAAAATGTGAACAAGCACATAGTTTGAACGTGTGGATATGCGATGATCCTTTTCAAAATCCCCTATTAAACTATGTTCTATTGTTCTTTGCTCAAAAGAAAAACATGTGCAGATATGGGCCGCTTTCTATTTTTCCTAGTTAATCTATGTGATCAACTATAGGGAGGTGGTGAGTTATGAATAGAGAGTGTTCACATGCTTTCCTAGGATTACCGAAAGGTGCCAAGGTAGCAAAGATTACTTGCTCTTCTACCGACAATTTGATCCTGGTCCCGAAATCCTAGTGCAAAAATTGAACTAAACTAATTACTTTTAGACTAGAAAAAGAACGAGCTAAGCATGTGTGGACCTGGGCCACTTACTTTGGCTAATTATCTAGGTGTTTTGGTACCTAAATTTGCAAAACATAATTTTTTTTCAGAATGCAAGTTAATTTCCCCCCTACTTAAACTATGTGTGTAACTTTGCAAAAATCAACTTGAAATAAAACTAACACCAAGCCTACCAAAAGCAGCTAAGAGTGAGTTTTAGCAAGCTGCAGGGTACCTTAACCTATGATGGTAGATGTATTATGGGCTGCCAGAAACCTTTACAAGCAGGGAAAGGAGGAATTATTGGAAAAAAATTCTCTTTCTGTTTTTTGCGTGCAAAAGGCTAAAACAAGCATGATGTTTGCACGCAGGTCAACTCTGAACGCACACCTTGGGGCGCGCCTGTCTGTGGAAAATGCGTGCAAACTTCCTGTTGAGTAGTTTTCAGGAGCTATTCTGATTCAATCTGTCACATGGGATGAAATAGGTAATGAAGGAGAGAAAGGGGGCAATTCTAGCCCAACTCCACAGCAAAGACGAAGGTCTCTGCAAAAAGGCACAACCACATAAACTTGGAAATAAAAGTTAGTGGAGTCGCCAATCTCGTGTTAGTGTGTTTGGTGCATGTATGTACGAAATCACAACAACTTAAGGGGTGTGGTTTTCCCTCTTAAGTTTTTGGTCACAGGCAGAAAATAAATGGAGTCAAGCAAGTTGGCAGAACATGCTAGAATATAAACATACTACATAGAGAAATAACATGCATATTCAAACATAAAAATTAAACTAAAAACTAAAAAAAATTACACAAAAGCTCTAAATAGAGTCAAACAACTTCTATAATCCAAACGGCGGTGCTTATGTCCCCTCTTATTGAGTGCTGGTAGGAAATGAGGATGAAACTTTAACCCACTTGCCAAGGGGGCCTTAGAACTAGTGGTTCTAAGTCTTGATGCAAGGATGCCTTTACTTCCGAGCTGCCTTGGTGCAAAGTCTCCCTCTCTCTACTATGGTGGACTGGAGTTGTTGGATGGCCAACAACTGATTCCCCTCTATCTCTGCTTCGGATCACACACTGCTGGTATTGCTTAGGGCAATTCTGGCTAGCATAACAATGTGCTCTCCTGTTGCTCATTTCTTGGTGGCCTTTTATAGGAGAATTCAAATCCTCCTTCCCTCTCTTGGTACATTGTGGATAGTGACCCAAGAGAGGAGGGTGATTCCATTGTGTGCCACATTTATTCCTTTGTGTGCCCCCTTGATGTCCTAAGGAGGCTTGGGTGGCTGTCCTTAGGTGGCTTCAAGTGTGCAATCAATGTTCTGGAGTGTGCCTTGTGGTCCTGGAAAGTGACTTCCGCCACTCCCAGGATTGCGGATTTTTTGGGTCAAAAGGTGCGCAAGGGCACATTTATCCAAGGATTTTGCGCTCAAAAGAACATTTGACTAGTCCTTCTTGTATGCAATTTGATTTTTCCTCAGACCTTAGAAATTTTTAAATACTTTCAGATTCTCTAATGTCTCTCAACCCTGTAAATCATTTTTCCTGACATTAAATAATGTCACCTTTGCTTGTACTATTTTCCAGTGATAACACCAGTAATGAAGCATATACAACAATTAACTAGAATGAAAATAATTAGAAAAAGACAGAGAGTTTGTAAAAGTAATAATAATAAAAACTATACCTTTCTAAGGATCATCAAAGTGGGAATTCCTCCTGTACATAACAAAAATAAAATGTTAAGTACAATAATATAAAAGAGACTGAATAATTTTGAATACCGTAATTAATTATAAAGCATAAATAAGAAATTAATTACTTGTGAGGATGGCTGCAGCCTTGTACAAAAAAACTTGAAATAGTTGAGGAAACTATGAAAATCTGGAAAAAGGGGTTTTCCAGGATTAGAGACAGAAGAAAGGATTATAAATATTAATTATAATCAAAATTTGAACTTCGTTAAAATCTAACTGATGAGAGAAAAAAAGGAATTTTTATTGTGAGAGTTAAGCAAAATTAAATTAAATTCATAACAATATCCTTTTATAAGAATTCAAATTTGAGTATATCAATTGAATTGTATATACGAAAACAAAAATTATACTCTGTCTATTTATATAGAGTTATATTATAAAAGTATTAAAACTAAGACAATTACAGAGCTTTTCTATAGCCATTGTAAAATTGGAAAATTACATGAGCTAATGCCATTGTAAAATTGGAAAATTAAAATTTCGTATTCCAGTTAATGTTAATAAAAAACGGTTTTGACCTTTATAAAACCATTACTAAGCATATTGTGGAACTAATACAAATTGGAAAATTCCTAATTCGAAATCCACAGGAAACGTTGTAACATAATTAACACAGATAAAAACGATTTATCATGGGTCGAATTAAATTGATTTGAGGAAAGCTCTTTTCACCCATTCGACTGAGAAAATCGATAGAACAAATAATTGGATTGATAAATCCTTTCACCTCAGAAAAACTAATAAACGAATTTATGTGCATTAGCAAGAACAATGATGCAGATAACCGAGAGTTTCAATCTCAGAATATTGAACCCTATATTATATTATAGGACACAGTTAATTTCTGGGTTAATAGTATAATGAGGGAGTAAAATACCTCTGGTTGGCCGTAAACAAATCCGAAGAAGAAAAGGGAAAGTCGATACAAGTGTGAAGGGTGCCAAACCTACAACGAGGAGGAAGCTCATTAATAAAAAAAACCATAAATAGATGGATAAACCGTCATATGTGAAATACATAATAACTAAAACAATTTTCGAAATGTTGCAGTGGTAACGAACACGTTTTACACAGAACCTTAGATCAATGAAATTGAAAATCAATGGAGAAACGAAGAAAATTACCTGAGGAGTTACGAGAAGTAGACTCGGTAATGGCCATGGTATTATTGGAGAAAATAATACGATTTGTAACAGAAATGTCTTCCATTCTTGAGAAATGACAGACACCAGAGAAGAGGTTCTCTTTGCAAGTTTCACCAAAATGAAAAACTGGATAAACTAACACGTAATGAGGGGAACAAACCCTAGCCATAGTCAATTCGATTGGGATGGAATAAAAATTAATATCAACCATTGGAAACATAGCAAATGAACCCTACAAGTGTCTCACCTTGTAAATGTGCCCATGTGACATTGAGGTGACAAGAGGACAAGCATTAATCAAGTTGAGAATTCGAAATGATAAGACATAAATGCATATAGCCATCCCCTCATTTGAATTCAATGCAATTATAAAATCAAAATCCAATTGAGATGTAATGGAGATTATGTTAATACAAATGTATGATACGAAAATATTAATGCAAATCAAAGATTTCAACCATATAGATTTCGCATACGTTAAAATGTTTGTCATATATATATACCATTCGATTGTGTTAATATACATGTGGATCTGTGCATGGTGTGAGTTTAAAATAGATGTTGATATGTGTAATGAATATATATATATATATATATAGATAGATAGATATATGTATTTGAATACAACCTTGCATAGGTATGGTATATAAAATATGGGAAATGGGTATGGTAATTTCGGATGAGAAGGCAATGTATATAGGTGTTATAACATTTTCATTGGATCAATGTAAATGTTATTATTGTTTAGGAATATAAGTTGTAGTTTAGATGAAGATAGATATGATAGGGGTTAGTATCTATATTTCAAATAAGCACACCATAATACATGTTAGAAAGTTATAGATGATAAACTATAACTTTACTAAATTTAGAAGATAGTGGGAAACTAATTTTAATTATAACTTAGAGGTACCAAATGATATATCATCCTAAGATTCAACCAGGAAAAGTTGTGCCTTCTAAGTTATAATGAAAAGTCATTAGGAGTTATTATGTATGTTAGCCACACTAACATGATCCATTAAGAGATCAATAAATGTAGCTATAAATAATCCAAAGTGGTAAATGCATGTGGAACACAAATAAGAGATTGTAATACATAACTTGAAGTTTAAAATGAATATAGCACACAGTTACACTGTTAATGGAGTAATGGTCATGATGAACATGTTGGAAAACGTGACCAGAATTAATATAATTAGATTTTTTTTTGGGTAAGTTGGAGTTTTTACACCTTTGGGACTCTCAAATACCTTGGAATGATTGTCCAAGATTTTTTGGATATATGGAGAAATAGATGATTTCGATGCTTGAACCTCTAGTGAGCATAATTGTGCAATTACACCTTGTTGTTATTACTTCTTTAGAAAGTTTGTCATTCCATTAGAGCTGATTATCTTTCTGGTTTCCTGTGATGCCCCTTAATTCAACTTCCTTTCCTTCCCAAAAAAAATTAAGAAAATTTATTGAAAATTAAAAGCTATCGTACCCAAAGATTGTAACCATTGGAATCCTAGTATAACATCAAAACCACCCATTGGAATGGAAAGAATTGGGATATTCAATATATATTCCCCCATGGTTAGCTTGATATTATGGCACTTTCCAGAGAAATTTATAGTTCCTCCATTTGCAACCATCACTTGACACTCTGGTGCTAGATATAGGAAGCAATTAAATTCCTTGGATATTTTACAATGAATAAAATTATGGGTACTACCTGAACCAATCAAAACTATTACCCTTTTCTTCTTGACATGTCCTTCTATCTTGAGAGTTTGAGGAGTGGTAATTCCTACTAATTCATTACAAGATATGGTCAGATTCATTTATTCTTTCTCTAGGGTTGGTTCCTAGTGTATATCCTCTTCTTTTGAAGTTTCTTGTTCCTTTTCTTCCTCCTCTCAGAAAATATTTGTAAAATTATTTCTTCTTAGCACACTTATGAACTTTAGTGTATATGTTGTCACAACTGTAACAAATCCATTTTTCTCTTTTTTCTCCCAATTTTTGTGGTGTCAACCTTGTAGGTTGTGGAAGGCTAGGAGTAGAAGCACTTCCATCTTTATAGTTGTGAGTGGTAGGATTTCTTATTTCCATAATTGTGATTTCAATTTTTCTTGCCAACCTGAATGTATTCTCCAATGAATCATGTTCCCAAAGGTGAACCTCATGTTGGATGTTAACCTTTAAACTCCTTATGCTCCTCTAGAATATCATTTACCCTTATATTCAATTTTTGGAAGTCCTCAATGTGCTCTGCCATTGAACCCTTTTGTTTGAGATTTATTAATTGGCTAAAGAAGGTGTTTCTCTTTGTATCATCATAATGTGCTAACATTTACTCCATAAAAAATGACCAAGTGTTAAGCGGTTTACGAGAAAAAATTCATCGATACCATACAAACTGATTGGGTTCTAAATATAAAGTTGAAATGCGTACCTTCTGTGTGTGTTGCACATTATGGAGATCAAAATATTTCTCCATTTGTAGTATCCATGTTACCGGATCCTTGTCATCAAAATTACTCATATCAGTATTTGGAATATGGCAGGTCCTCAATCCAAGGTAAGAGTCTATGGAATCATGATTAAAATTCCTTTTTTTCTTATCGCGAGTTTCATCGAATACTTTTTCACTGTTAGGAAGCATTTCTTGTAGCAACTTTGTCAAACCTTCCTTCAAACTTTCCATGTCTACTTTTAAACATTCTTCAAATATTCCATGTTGCCTTTAATACCATCCATATCATCTTCCATACCATTCTTCAAACCATCTATCTTAGATTCCATTTCATTTTTGGTTACTCTTTGCAAGACCGAAATTTGTTGCACTTGGTCTCGTAATTTTGATATATCGTGTTGCATTTCTTCCTCTTCTTCATGCGTTATAGTAGAGATTTCTCGTTTCTTACTAGGTGAGTCCATATTTTTTCGATGAATTTTGGAATCAAACAATGATATATATGCTTCACTAGTCCCTTTAATTCACTTCAAAATGATTTTTCAAACAAAATTTATGCAAATTTTTAAAAAAATACACACCTTTTTCTTGCTTTTTAGGATTTCAATATTGAAACTGGTGTATCTTTGTAATTTCGGCTCTTCAAGTTCTGAAATTTATCCCTATGGTATCCCTATGAGTCTTATTTCCAATGTATCAAGTCAGTTCAAAATTGGAGTTTTCAAGAAAGAGTTATTCCCAATCTCCCACGATTACCTAATTATTGACTGGTTCAGTAGAGCGAACTTGTACAAAGTTCCATGTATCACTATTTCAACCTTAGGCCTTGAAATTTACAAACAAAAAACTAAATTTCGTGTTATTTCATCCACTTTTTACAGAATTCAAATCCGATTCCTAAAACGAATGTTATGATGATTTTCCCTAGGTCAAGTGTTTGAGACTGAATTTTGGATCCTGCAAAAACCTTAACTTCCCCAAATCATATCTCCAAAAATATAACAAACCAAGATATGAAATTTTTACATGAAGTTCACCAACATTGTGGCTTCACATGGTTGAAATGTCAAATTTTTAATCCTCTTATAAAAAATCTTATAGTGGAAATTCCAAGATGACCTATTTGAAAAAGAAAAACCCTAGAATCCAAAGCTTTGATACCAAATGTTATACAACCAAATCACAAAATATAAGAAAATATAGATAAACGACTTAAAAATTATCCTCTTTGAGGGGGAAACCTCCTTTAAATTACATAAATGAATAGCTATTGGATGATTCATATGAAAAAACCTCCTTTCTATATATAGGAGTCTAAGGGGTCACAATATAATCAAAGCCCACACAACAATAGTAACGTAAGGGAAAAAAAATAACAATAGTGGACTTGTATGTGGAACAATAATAAAAATATGGGGAATACATGTGAAAAACAATAAAAATAAGGTGGCTACACTAATTATAACGATAAGGAGCTACACTATTATTATAGGGACCTAACAATATAACCTGGATTTCCTTTTGCTACAAGAAACAACGTGTACTAGAGAAAAACTTGTTGACTTTCTTTCTACCTTTTTGTTTACATGGAAGTTTAGTAAAATGGAATCTAGAGGTGTATCTTGCGGTCTTCTAATGGCTTGGAGCCTAGAATACATAATATATCTACTTATAGCCAACCATTTGATTTTTTTTAGAAGGTTTCACCATGTTGGATCAGGGTCATTTCAAGTTGCTTAATTGCTATGGTCCTTACGAGAATCATTAATTTTTTTGGGAATATGCCAAAGGATAACTTTTTTTATTAGATCCTTTATGTATTGTGGGAGGATACTATTTAAGAGAGAATTTTTCCTACAGTAATAGGTTAATTTAAAGCCATCAAGCCTTTTATGGGGCTTGACCAGACAATGTGTGTGAATGAAGAAGTGGAGCTAAGCAAATAAGAAAATCCAAAGCACTTCAAAGCACCAGAGAGAGTAGATAAATGATACCTATTAACAACATATCCTTAATTATGTTTGATGATGCTAGCCCAAGGAATATCTGTGTGATATCTTTTCTCCTGAATCTCCTAGATAACATACATACATAGAAAGAAACTAATTCTATCTTCCCGCAAAACAATATTAGTGAAAAACATAATACATCAATCATACAGTATATAAAAGAACATGAGAGATGAAAATGGGGAGAATATTTATAATTGTAGTCCTTGAATAGAACTAGAGTACATTTTAGAGTTCTCTAAGACTTTATCCTTGATCTTGTTCCTAACCTCTATTCTCAGTGGTGTGTATGCACAAGTTTATCGCGGGCATAGCTCTGGCAACATTTCAACATAAGTTCCTTCCTTTCCCATTGTGACTAATGGAGAGCTCTGTTTATATATATATTCCTCATGATTTCTATTCATTGCAACTTGACACTTTCTTGACTATATCATAGGTGATGATCAAGTTTGACCAAGTCAATCATTATTTCAATCAACAATGATTATTTTAACTCAAGTTGTTAAATTAGACCGAATCTAATCTTATCCAGACAAACTTTTGCATTGTTTCAGAACCCTAGTGGAGAGAGGGCATTGATAACCTACAGTTTCAATCTCCACAAATAAAAAGAGCATTGTTAGTCCTTATGGTTCAATTCCCATGACAACTAGGCAAGAGCATTGATCCCACACATTTTTTTTTTTGATGTTTCACCAATCACAATTTGATCCTCTGAATTGGAAAAGGATATGTATATCTTCGTGACCCTAGGGGGTATATTTTTTATCTATAAAAAATGGTCCCTAAGGTATGAAGTCAAAATAGAATCTAATGGATGAAATAAATTACAATAAGGAAACTAGTGAGTGAGGTTGGAAGAGAATGCAAATGGCATACCTTTAGAAACTCAAAATTATAGTTAGATAGATAAATAAGTACATCCCCGAGGTAAGAATACCCATACTTGGTACTAAGAGAATAGAGCATAGATGGCCACACAACATACCGTGGACTAATTTCATCAAGGAATAGTCATTACACAATGTATATCTTTAGAACAATAGCTATCAATAGGGATATACGTTGATGTGAGTTCCCTTGATGATGGCCCTCAAAGTACATAATATTTCCTCCAATCACAACTTGGGGGAGGAAATGATAATTATTAAAGTGGCCTTAATGCCCCAAGTTCTTTGACACATCCCAATGGTATGAATCTACTACATGCAAATGAATGAGCTAATGTTGAGCATGTAGGGAGACCGTCTGATTACCAAGCATTGTTGTATCCTGTTAACATACACGAGGGAGAGCACTGATAATTAAAATAATTACCAAGTTACCTAATATAGTATATGGATTGAAAATGAAGAGATGAAGTTGAGAACTCCGTAGAAACGATTATCATGGACCAACGATGAAAACCCAATGAAAAACATGAGGAAACTTGTGACTGATGACTGCAAGATTAAAGGTTCTCTCCACTTTGGCTTGCCTTAGGGCCCACCTCGTCGGGTAGCAAATTTAACCACTCCTATTTGCATGTCATAACTTGTGTAGGATATATTACCCTCTTGCTACGACAAACACCCTCCAAATGTTTTTTACATCATGAATTTTGGAGCCTCCTTGTGATCCTATGATTAGTCATTCCAAGTTAATCATAGTCACTTCTTGATTGGTTTATGCTTATATAAGTCCTTAAGTTTTCTTGTGATATTTTAACCGTCAAAGTAAATTTCTTATACATGCTTATCCTTTGATGCATTCATAAGAACACCCTTTTCTAGCTAACGTAGTAGGAAATGTGCACCCTAGAAAGTTAAGCAATGCGCAAACCTAGATGATAGTCATTCTGCAAATCTTGATAATAATGACTGCGCAGTAACTAAGGAAAATGATTGACTAGTTTCTTGTGGATGATGATTGTGTAGCTCTTATAGAAAGACACTATGCAATCACTATGGGAAGTCAGTGCATAATTCTAGTTGACAACCTCTCCCATTGTTAGTTGCAAGTGTACCATCATAATAATGAGTTTTCTCAACTATCATTTTTGCACGATTTTTCTTTCATAAGTGTTGTTTTCACTTTACGACTTTCGTTTGTGCCTGATTTCACTTTCGAAATTATCGCTTTTGATTTCTCTTCACTGTCACAAGTGTCACTTTCACTTTATTTAGCTTTTGCAAGTGTCATTTTCACTTTTTCTTACTGTCACAAGTGTAACTTTTAATTGTTTGTACTCCTACATGTGTTTCACCTTAGCACACCACTAGAGGTAGTTCTAGAACACTCTTCTGCATTAGCTGACCATGTATATCATAAGAATATTCCATTAGATAAATTTTGAAGTAAAAAATCAGCCTCAAAACAAAAATCTACAACACAAATAAACTTTATAAGAACCAATAGGATTCAATATGATGATGTCAACCATGGGGGATGATTCACCATTTTTGGATTAAAAAGGTTAAAAGATAAAAAAAATAAAAAAATAAAAACTATTTTTTCAACTTATCTCCCTATGATTTTACTCAAATTTCGAGCGAGAGCACTCATTGGATGCATAATTTAATTTTTCATCCAAGGAGTACCCATGTTGCATAATTTCGATGGAACCATACTACACGAAAAATGTTGCAAGCACCTCTTTTTTTTGGTTTTTGTTTCTGTATTTCACATTTTTCATGTAGTCTAGTCCATCAAAAGTATGAAATATGGGTACTCCTTGTATTTCACTCAAGTTAGGTCTTTTGGATTTCTCACTAGAGGTCGAGATAACAACATTGCAGACGAAGTGATGAGACGTACAACACCAAATACTGAGCCTGATTTCACGAGGTTTTGATAAATTTTATTTTGGTGTTGCTCTATTTGGGATTCACATCCTTTGTTGTTGTTGAACAAAAAATCGCTGAAATTAGGTCATTTGAGAATCAAAGTTATTCCGCCTCACGTGCTTGAGCACTACCATAGATTCGTGAAGCTTGTCTTTGATGTCTTGAAGATTATGAATACAATTATCAAGCGTGAATATTTCTATTTCACTCAAGTTAGGGCTTCTGGATTTCAGGCTAGAGCCCTAGAAAAAAAATTGCGGACAAAGTGACGAGGCGCAAAGTGCTGGGTACTAATACTAATCAAACGAGTTTTGATAAATTCAATTTTGGTGTTTCTCTATGGGGAATTCACATCCTTTGTTGTTGTTGAACCCAAAATTGTGGAAATTAGGACGTTTGAGAGTCGAAGGTGTTTCACCTCAGGTGATTCAGTGCCACTAGAGATTCATGAACCTCATCTTTGATGTCATGGAAATTATGGATACAATTATCAAGTGCGGATCTTTCTATTTCACTCAAGTTAGGGCTTCTAGCTTTCAGGCTAGAGACGTAGACAATAGCATTGCAGACTGTAACAACCCTAGTAAAAAATCCATGTAAAAAAAATATAAGACCAAGGTCATGGGACACGTATTCTAAGCTAAATTTTGGGCAAAAACATCCTAGTGGGTGTTCATTTTAATTATTATGGCTAAGGATATGGAAAGGAAAGTGGCATTAATTGGAATTTTATTTATGAAATTAATGGAAATTAGAAGAAAAGGAATTTAATATTCCAAATTGGAAATAGTAGCAATATAGCTCATAAAAATGTAAAGCACAAAAAAACTGAACATGACATAAGAGGGATCAATATACAACCATAATTTTATTAAGATATTGGCAGAAATATAAAAAATATCATGAGGGACAAGCCACTCAAGCAATGGGAACAAGCCTCCAATGATCAAAACAATCAGCACATGAGTTGCTGCAACTGTATAGAATACCAGAGAGCAATGAAAACATTGTATATATCAGTGTAGCTTCTGATTAATACATATATACATGAAATGTGGCTGATATAAATGAAAGAAATTCACAGCAAAGAAGATGTGGGCTCTAATACAAGATTTCTAGCCAACCCGAAAAATATTTCTAGAAATACCAAGAAATATACAATGTGACAAATAACCCTGGGGTTAAGATGTCACTGCAAACTGGATCTGAATACAATGAGGCTATGACAGATCTGAAATGATGATGTCCTCCTCCAATGGAATTTCTAAATAGAAGGCTGATCCCTCTACTCAGAAATAGACCCTTCTGATGAGCTTAATGAACCCTCCCAGCAACTTCCTCCAAAAATAACGCAATTTAGAATTGTGACTACGCTGTGAGGGATGGTAGATGATTGGATTGATGCCAAATATGTGGAAATGTGGCCAGGAGCCCTCCTTGCTAATATTCCAATGGATAGGCTACCTCCCCACTGAAAAACAAGCCCAAAAATGGCTCTATGAGATCCTCCTTTGCTGCACCCTACAACACAACCCAGCTCTAAATAGAAACTGCACTGTAGCTAAAGGAGGTAGCTTTGAAAAAATTCCAAAATGAGTAAATGTATCTCAAATAACCTCTCCTTCCCTTAGGATGAGGTATGGATTCCCGATCTGGAACACCCTTGTGCTAAACAGCACAGCAACCCTGCTAAACAGCAAGAGGAAACAAAAGTCTAAATAGACCAATATCAAATGATAAAATAAAACATGAATAAAAATGGTTGCCATCCCATCCATATATAACACGAGAGCCTCCTCACATTGGGTCCCATCCATACTTTCCACCAAGCTCATGCAAGTTATCCTCCACTAAAATTGTGCTGTCTCATCATAAAGACCACTCCTCTATGACAACACTGTTGATTTGGTCAAAGTTGACTGAATCAACATGATCCAATCCCTGTTCACACCTAAAGGTGCTTAATCCAGCTGTTTATCCTTCCTCCTTTCACATTAGGAGTGTTATTATTCCTTATAAATGGGTTTTATGAGTCTCCCCACCCACTTATTCACCTACCTAGTGATAAAACAACTATAATATTCCATTTAGATGAAGGCTAAATTTTTGGAATATTACAGTCCTCCCCTCCAAAATGTTGCTTGTCCTCAAGAAACTGTAAAGGTGGAGAAAAATTCCTTCCTTCCTCTTCTTATGGCCTCCTCATTTCCCACCACAGCTCAACATAATTTGCAATAAATCTGTCCTCCAATGGTTCCTCCCAATTATGCAAAACTAAATGGTGTACATCATGAGAAAGTGGAAGGTGTGATTGGAAACCTTCTTGTTGTCCAATGGCCTCCTCAAGGTATGAGTGATGATAAACATAGGGAATCTCATCCTCAATGAGAGTCTCCCATACCCATGCTATCATCCAAATGAAATGAGCCATCCTAGGTAGCTCACCAAAAGAATCTTCAACCCCTGGTCTATGCAATGTGTTGGGGATGCATGGAGAGTTTAGATTTTCCCATCCAAGTTGTTTCTCTCTCCATTTATGGTAAGTATTGGGTTTTTGCTGATCTTGGGCTGAAATGACATGACCTCCAAGAATGGCCCAAGTTACCCCACCAATCAAATTAGCCATGAAGTGCCCCCTCCAAGAACTCAAGTTCTCCAAATGGCTCCTCCCACATGAAGAAAAGAGATGTAGTATGGAAATCATGGTTTGCCCATTGTTTCTCCTGAAACATACAACATGTAAAGTAGGGAAAATCATACTCCCAATGGGCACTTCGAACATTTTTCCCACTCTCCAAACAAATCTCCCCATGAACATAAAAACATCAGCAATATATGGAAGCAAAAAACAATGAAAACAAGTTGCCATATGACAACCGAAAAGTGGATCATAGTTCCACACATGGAACCTGCACAGTGCATCCCTTGCATGCCTCAAATCAAAGAACAACAAGTGATTTTACAACCACTTTTTTTCTACCACAATCATCCTACAAGATAGGATCATGAAAGTAAAATGTGGTGCTAATGGTGCACACCAAGAATCATGTGGCTTCCCCCACAAAGCACCAAAATGATAGCCAATATAAATGCTACATTTGGCCTAAAGTACATCATAATATAATGTATAAGAAGGAATGAACCTCCTTAATACAACATGCTGCTCATATAAAGTAAAGAAGTACAAATCATAATGCAAAATTGTACCTTCTCCAGCATGTACTTCGGTCCTTGAGCGTAAATGGCGCAACGGGAAATTATCCCTCACTCTCAATGAGTAGGGAAGTGGCTATGCCAACCTCTCCATTAGCATCCGGGCTATGCATCTCTGCATATGCTGAAATATATCATGCTGGATGCCCTCCCAAGTGACCTCCTCCATCAAAGAATGAAATGCATCAAAGTGCATGGAAAGAAAGTCCACATGTGCTACATGTAGTAGCTTCCTCTTGAGCTTAAAAACTATAGTCAAGAAGAATCTGCCATAAGAATATATGACCTCTCCAACCACCATGCATCTATCATCTCCCTCCGAGTCATTAAGAATCATGCAGGCACCAAGATCCTTGGAGTACTATACCAAAAGTTGAGACCTCCAATATGGATGAATCCTCCCAAGAGACAATGTTGATGATCTGGAATGTGAAGCTCCCCACATGCTGCTGTCTTCTCCTTTGACATCCCTCATTCCAAATTCATACCCCAAATTTCTGCCATGCCCATCATGCAGCTACTCATGCTCAAATAGAAGTGGTGACCTTTGGAGGTTGGCCTCCCATGAGAAGCTACCATCCAAAAAGAACCTCCTAATCTTGGCTAATGTAAGCATGAGTGGCCTCCATCTATTCCAATGTATGGAGGATTCCTTCCTCAAAGGAAGTACCCTCTATTTCTCCAAATCCATGGAGCAGATCCCTTGCACCATGAAGGTGCCATCCTCCATCACTCTAGTAACTTTTGTCAGTGCAGTATGTGTAGTGAGAGTGGGTGATGCTGAAAATGGGAGAATGTCTCCCTCCTCCTTGATTCTATCCCAAAATCTCTGCGCTGTACTAGATTCCTCAAAAGTCTTCACCCCTATGGAATCTAAGAGTGGTGAACCAAATGGAAAAATGTCTCCCACCAACTCTAGATCTGGTGGCCTCCCAGGTGGAATGCCCCCATGTAGTGAGACATCAAAATATGAAGTGGACTATACATATGAGTGGACTGATTTGTCCCTCTCTTCATTCCGCAATACGGTCTCCTTATTTTGTGTAGAAACCTCCCGAAATAGATAATGGTGAATCATCCCTTGATGTTGATCCTTCCTTTCTTCCCCTTCCATCTCACAATCCACAAAAACTGATGCATGTTGCTCTAGAATTGTGTTTTGGTTCCCACATGTTGGATCATTTGGAACTCCTTGCAAAGACACAAGGGCTCCTCTAATGGAAGCAATGGCTCCCTTCCCATCTCCATTCGGTGATGGATCTCCTCCTGATGGTACAACGCTGTTAGCTCTTCTTTTCTCATCCTCTTCATGCATATGTGAGAATGCTTCATCATCAATGAGAGACCCTTGATCTTGGTCTTCCCTTGAAGGAGGAACCTCCATGTCTTCATCTATAGAAGAGGGATCTTAAAGAAGTGGGGATATTGCCCTTGGAAAGGTATCATGCATGTTTTTATCTCATTCAATAGAAATATGGAGTGGATTTGGACAAATAGATCTCTCCAACTCATGCAAAGGTTTTGAGATTTTGGGTTCAACAAGAGATGTTTTACAATTTTTAAGATCAAATCTCCTCACTAATTTCTTAGTGAACCCTGCATAAGTGTTTACATTTGCATGATAAAATGAAGTAGAACTATAAAGCCACCAATCATGGGCCATACCTTTGAGGTGCAGCACTGCTACTCTAATGGCCTTCTTTTCTGAAGCTTGGTGTAGTTGGAAATAGGAATCTAGCTCCTCCACCCAAGCTTTGGCTGTGCACTTTGCTGATCCATCAAAGTTAGATAGAAATATTTTACCTCTCTTGCTTCTATTATGGTTGCTAGATCTTCTATCTTCCTTGAGTTGGAAAAACCATTGGAAGTCCAAATTCTCTTTGAATCTCCATGATTGAGACTCATACTCCTGAAGATAGTCACTCAAGGTCTCCTCCCTTGGTACACCTTCTTCCTCCATTCTTCTTGCAATGAATGTGGGCCATAAATTGCACTATGGATCTGCATGTGTAGCTGAATTCTCACACTCATCATGTGAATATCTAGGGTTTGCTTCACTTTCAAACCCTCTTGAAGTGTTTCTACACCTCTCCCCTTTCATCTTCTTCAGATCTTCTTTGATGCTCTTCATAGATTGGAAAAGAAGTCAGGGGATCCTCTCTTCCTTCATTTCTCCAAATAATGGAGTCATTCCTTTGTTTCTTCTATACAAATTCTCGTTTCTGTGAGAAGAATCTTATCCTTCTAATGACATAATGTCTTGAATGCACAGGCTGAGCCAAGATTATGCGATACCACTGTAATATCCCAAAATGGGGATGCAGCAATACATGAACACAATAATGGAAGAGCAGTGATACATCAACACATAAAATGTAAGAATATCCAAATAGCCATCATATTAATATTCTAACAGCAAAATGCATACAATTCCTTGAGGAAATGATCACTCAAGATAGGAAAAACAACCTCAAGAGAACATGTACATAAAATATGAAGACCACTGCTACACCAATAATGCCCAAGTCTATGACAACACAGTTTTATTAGAGATAACTGCTGCTGAGAAGTGTTAATACAAAAATATAAAAATATAGGGCCCACATAGTGTTGGGAGTGAAGATCTAAGCTCCCAAATACAATTTCAAGACAATCCTGGAAGGATTTCCTGAAATATAAAAAATGGAAAAAATGCTGGAGTTGCAGTCCTAGGACTGAATAGCAGCTGCAACTCAAGAATTGGATGGATATGGCTGAAGATGCTGCACAAGATGAATAGACCTCCTCCAATATATCTTCCAAGTGAAAGGCTGATCATAACACTGAAGATCTCACCCTCCAAACAAACATTTCAACCCCTCACTGCAAATGGTGACATAAATAACACAGTCACTGAGGGATACTGCGTTGTAGGTGAAAGAAAATGGATTGGCCAAGTGCCAAGATCTAAAATCAGCTCCAAAGTCTTCCTCACTGATCTCCCAAAGAAGGAAAGCTTCCTCCTCTGAAAAAAAAACTCTGGAAGTGTTCTCAACCCTCCATTGCAACACCCTGCAACAAAACCCAACTCTAAACAGAAATTGCGATGTAGTTGAAGTAGGTAGCTTGGCCTTGAGCTTGGATGTGGAGAAATGAAGTGAAACTCCTTCAAGAGGCCTCTCAATAAAGGAGAAGTAATTCCTAAATATTAATGCCTTATGCTAAGCAGCACAACAATCTCAACTAAACAGTTGAAGAAAGCATAATAGTCATTCAGACCACAAAAACAATAATCCATAACATAAGTTCATATGGTTGCCTTGCCCTCCTTTTATACACATGGAAGCCCTCTCTCCTTGGGTCCCACTCATTATGGTTTCCTCCACCAAGGAATCTTCCTCCCACTATCTATGCACTATCTCCAAAGATGATCTCCACCTCCTATCCCAGCACTGTTGACTTGGTCAAACTTGACCTTGTCCACATGCAAATGTCCTCTTTCACACATGAGGGTGTGAAATCCAGCTCTTAAGATGATCCCTTTTTACATTGTGAGGGATTTTATTCCTATTTCTGAAATGTATGGGCCTCCTTACCCATTTATTCATCTCCTATGTGTAAACAACAAAATTCAATATTCCAATTTGCTGCATGCTAAATTTGGAATATTACAAGGAAGGTGAAGAGACATAGGTTGCATGTGAGGAGGAAATTTAAGGAAAATAATTGAAAATTAAGAAAATAAAGTCCTCGTTGGTAAAAAGGATTATGAGGATTAGTTGATAGCTCTTTCTCAGGATTTTGGTCAGTTCATTTTTTGATCTCTCTCTCTCACTCTTGGACACAGATTTTCCTTGGAGCACTTCAACATTTGATCAAGAAAATTAAATAAGGAAAAGAGGAAGCAAAAGATCAAGCAAGGAAGAGTAGGATCAAGAAACTAAAATGGGTTTACTATGGGTATTAATTTCCATGTATGATTTCCTTTATAGATTTTTCTTGCATGGTTATGCATGTGTGTTCTTGGTTCTCTTGCTGTCAGTTGCATGGGTTTTTCCAGGTGTGACAGTGTTCTTGAGCCTTTCATTTCCATTTGTAGATAGCCATGGTGTGATGGGGTTCTCATGTTTTGGTTGAGATATATTTTTGGATGGACTCACAGCTAAGTGGCATGGTCTCAGGATTATCCAAAAGGCCAAGGAATCCCATGATGGGATACACGATAAATCCTGGATGTGAACACCTCGATTGAGCCTAGGAATCCCTTGATGGGTGAATGGCAGGATACACAGTAAAGCTCAGTGGTGAGTACCCTTGATTGGGCCTAGGAATCCTGGGTTGGGATACATGGTAAAGCCCAGAGGGTGGAGACCTCGTAGGCCTAGGAATACTTTGAATGGTAATGGTAGGATACAAGGTAAAGTTGAGAGGTTGATACAAAAAAATTCCTCACGGTTTAGGTGGAGAGATCCGGAAGCATCCATGATTGTTTATGGCCGAGTAATCCAGTGAGGATTGTGGTAAAGCCTGGTTCTATTGATGAGGTTGAGGTGGTTTAGCCTTAGGAAGCCCTGGTTGATTATTTTGGTTTTGAGTCCCGTATTCATGCTTGGAATATGGCACATGGGTGATTGGATGAAGATAGATTTGGCTCAACCAATCTATGGTCTAGTGGAACATGGTAGTCCCATACCAGGTTGGATTTTTCATTCATCAATAAGAGTTATTTTCCTTGGTATTTTATGTGAAAATTTACTAGTTCATATGTGGCATTTATGGTTGTTGTATCCTTGATATTTATGTTGGTTATATGTTGATCATGAGCATGTCTTATGACAGTGATAATGTATGGCTCTCATCATGTTTTGATTTATAAATGAATGGACAATGAATCTATGACCTAATAGATGATAATGCACCTATTTTGATAAGGCATCAATGCTTATTAGTGATTCTCAGATAAGTATGAGTCCCCTATGCTCAGATATGTTGTTTAAACCGATAGAATGCATATTTGTGACATGTTAGGCGAAATTCCTGTCATGGCTAGCAGGGGTCCATTCAAGTATTTGTTTAAGTATTTGCATCTGTATCATTGTTTCGATGTTACTTTTCATTTTTGGAAATTTCATGGAGTTCCAGACAGTGGCATGAGTCCTGGCCCTGAAAATGTGGCACAAAATTTGGATTCACTGGCAAAAAAATACCTTGAAAAGTCGCCAATCGCAGGCATGCTTTGATGTGGGAGCAACTATAGGGTTCTAGTCACATGCATGCACATGTCAAGGGAGCAACTGAGGATTTAATGTAGCAAAATTTCAGGTTGTCTCAGGGGTTGATCACCTGGAAGGGATGGATGGCTCCTGAGGGTTCTGTATCATGTGTAGAAGGTCAAATTGGCTGTTTCGTGTCAGTTATACTTCCTTAAATATAAATGGGGTGTTGAATCAGATCATAGTGGCATCTTGTCACATGTTTACCCCAACGAACCGATTAACTTGGGTAAATGTGGGAGGAGGGAATTACAGAGTGGTATTAGAGCATAGTTTCGTTCTCTTTGGGTGGTGTTTGGTTTCCGTTCTCATTGTGTGATATGTGATACCACATAGTGGTATCAGAGCATGGTTGAACACTTATACTGGATGGAAGAAATTTTTTTCCATGCATGCATATAGGAGGTTTATGTGCTTGTTATGTATTCATGTTGGTAGTCATTGTTAAGATTGTGTTTCCATGTAGGAGTTGATGATGTTGTTGTTGGGATGTGTTTCTCATGAATGCATGTCGGATGTATATGCATTTGTTATGCATGGCAGTATCTATATGTTGTTATGAATGCATTGTCATACTTATATGTATGCATGTATAATAGGTCAAACACGCATTGTGAGGTCAATGTTGTAGTTAATGTCATTATGATGCTGCTAGTATTTTATGATGTTGATGTGTTGGCTAAGATAGATAAGGAGATGCAAACTATTAGAGCGAGGTTGCAACACTAGACTTTGGGGTAAGATCAAATTGTCATACAGGTATTGTATGCTTGGCATGTATGTGTGTTAGATTTTTATATGCATTAGGGTTATATACATGTTTGTGATTTTATTGTTGTTGTGGTTACATGCATGGTAAATGCTAGTGAATCAGTGTGCTCATATGCACATCTGTCGAATAGCCATGAATGATAGTAACTTGTTTTTATATGCATCATTTTTGTTGTTTTATGTTAGTTAATTTGGTTATTATGTTATATGAAGTTGATAAGTATGTTATATGTTAACTTGTTGATTATTATATGACAATTAATTTAATGATTATGTTATATGTTATTGATAAGTATGTTATATGTTAACTTGTTGATCGTTATATGTGTTATCCATGATAACCATTAGGTTCGTCTTAACTTAATTAGGTTGATTCACTTAGGTTTGAATAAGGTCTTTTGAATTTATAATTTTCAAAAATTTCACATATGTGGGGGGTCTTAAAGGTCATCAATAATGTGATAGGTGTCAATGTCAAAGAAAAATCTAAAAAATATCTCATGCATAAGTTAATCTGGTCATTTAAGTAAATTTGGCACTTTTACCAACTTCCGCGGAAAAATCAATGTAAAAAGGTCAGGGTTTGCTATGAAAGTTCTTGACACTTCCGTAGCAATTTCACCCTCCCAATCACAAAATTCTCTACGGAATTTTTTTTTTTGCTAACAATGGAAAAAAGGGTGCAGATTTGGCATAAAGGGTCGAATCAGTTGTTTGTCAGAGCATATTGGCTCATCATTGCTCCATTTCGTTATTTTCCATCATATGTATACACATGTATATGCTTGGTCATCATTTTCCTTTCCCACCTATTCATTTCAATTTCCTATTCCAAAAACACTTTATCCTCATACTTGTAAGTTGCTTCAATTGTCTTGGTAGCGGTATAGAGGTCTAGGTTCTGTCTAGTAGCTATCTCAGGGTAGGTTTTACCTGTGTCAAAGCTTTTGTGTGTTGTCTCAATTTTTTTTTGCAGGTATCAAGGAAGGAGTTGATCAACACATCTTGGAGACATGGCATCACAAAAGAAATTGCATAAAGGTGGAGCCATTGTTAGGTATGAGCCCATGGATATGAGCCTGCTCGAGGAAGACCCCACCTTCTCACAGGAATTTTCTAGTGTGGGCTGCCTTCGATTTTGCCAAAAATTACAGGGATACCGTGCACAGGTTTCAAAGGATTTTACTATAAATTTTACAGGTATAGTGTCGAAAATAGAAATATTGAACTTTGTTGTGTCTCCTAACATAATTATCTACTGAAATCCCAAGATCAAGAGAGTCGTGGTTTAAGGTAATGAAATTCAATTTGAAAAAATGTGTTGAATTCTTGAAAGATGAGCATAGAGGCATGTAAATGAGTTTAAGCATCCCTAGAACATGCCTTAAGGAGAAATTTTCCAAGTTATTAATGGTGATTCAGAAATATTTTACCTATGAAGGTAGATTCCATATGATTTATCAATACCACTTCAAAATATTTCTACACTTCAAAGGTAAGCAACCATTGGATCTGCCCTTTTATTTATTTAGGAGCTTGAGAAAAATGGTAGATAAGGTTCAGGAAAATCCTGAAACCAGTGATACCTCTATCATTCATCATAATTTGATCAAATTGCTAGCAGTGGAAGAATTGAATAAACTAAAAAGAGATTGGTCTACATTCTTGTTTATGAGTGGATATGAAGTTGATGTCCTCACTCCTAAGAAGACACCAAAATCCAAGTCCAATACACCAAGGAAAAATAAGGAATCTAGAGCTGAACCTATAGTTCATCATGAGGCAAAAATACAGCCTATGGAAGAACCTATGGAGCTGGAGGTTGACCAAGTGCAGGAGACTGTGGTGCCAAAAAAGAATTCTACCAACAGTTAGGTAAAAACATACCCAAGGACCCACAAGAGGCTTACTAGAAGTTAGACTGAAGGAAGAGGAAAGTTAGCAGACATCTTGGAGGCAATTGAAATTGAAGAGACTCCTGTTGTAAAGCCTGTTGAAATCAAGGAAGAAGAGACTAAAAGGCCAAGAAATTGGAATTTTCACAAGAATATTCAGGGTTTATCTTTAAACCTAGGAAGCCATTCACTAGGTCACAACTATCTAAGGGAAATATGCTAGAGAAGATGCTTAAGAAACCATAAAAGGAGTAGCTGCCATTAGAGGAGGAAATAACAGAAATCTGTCTAGCATATGTAGAGTTAATCAATGGAAGAAAGGGTAAAGAGCAACTTCAAGAAAATACCGAGATGGAGCTCTTACAATAGCAACTGAGGGAAGCTAGGGCATAGGTTCTAGAAACTAAGTTGGAGTTGGAAGATTTCAAAAAGGAATTGATAAAGCACCTATATTTTTACAATGAAATGGAATATAAGTCAGGGAAGATGTTAAATAGGACAATGCCTCTACATAGGATGATTAAGCATATTGCAGGAGGAATAGGTGGCTACAAGAAGAAATAAGGAAGCTACAAGTTCAAGTCAAAGACATGGAATCATAGATGGAGATGGTACAAGAAGAATTGAAGAAAAGGGGTATTAAGATGATTGTGCAAGATGATGATGTTACTCCATGAAACATGGTAAAGCAACACATTTCTGGATCATATTTTATATTATACTATCATAACAGGCATGTACATGATTTAGTAGTGTTTTTGATGTAAAAAAAAGAAGAAGGTTTCAAAATATCAGTAAACTAGGTACTTTCATAGGGAGCCCCAAGCTTACAGACGGGATTTTGATACGAAAGTGTTGTAGGTTTCTTTGAGTGTAAATTTATGCAAAAATATCAGAACAAGGATGGATTAGAGCATGTGTTTACTGTCTACTCAACTTATTGTTCCTAAATTGATATCATAAATTGTCAACCAGGGCTATTAAAATGTTGAAGTGAAGTGCACCATATGTGCCTAGGTATCTTCTTCCTATTTTGTTGTGCTTAGTGTTTTTCTAGTGTTTTTGGTTTTGTGTTTTTATGCTAAGGGGAAAAAATAAATTAATAGCAAAGAGAAGTTACTGATCACACTAAAACATAATAAAATCTACTCTAAACTATGAATGATACCAAGAACAGATAATGCTAATCCATAGATTGTAAAGCTGCTAAGAAAAGTAACTCATAACATCAAACTTAGTCCAATTTGTTTCATTAGAGGTATATTGGAACAAATTGAGAAAAGGATTAGTTTTGATGTAATTAGGTTCTCTTAGTAAACAAACTTAAAACATCACAGAGAAATCTTATTCGTTGTTAGGAATTTGTTGGAACATTTTGAGAAAAAGATCATCTGTAACATATTAAGGAACCTTATGCTAAAATAACTTATGACACTAGAATTAACTCATTCTGCAACTCACAATATTACTATTAAGTCTCATTCCAGGATTAGAGATTTCTTGGAACATGTTGGGAAAAATACTGTTTGTAAAATCATGAGAATCTCTTACATAATTGCAGAACAATCAAGAACTCAAAATAATATAACTAATTCTCGTTCATATAATAGTGATGTGTTAGGAGAGTTTGAGAACAAGAGTAGCTTATAAAATAATGAGGATTTTCTAAATCTAACTAACAGGACTGAAATGCAATTAACAGAACTGAAATGCAATTAACTCAAAGTACTACAACTAGATCTCATTCACATATTAGTGATATATTGGAACAACTTATGAGAACAAGATTGACTAGAATATTCGATGTAATTAAATGACATAAAACATTATGCAAGAGGATAAACTTAGAGAACTGACTAAGTTAAGAACAAAACAGAGTTAAAGGTTACTTATCTAGAAAATATGCAAAAGCCTTTTCAGATAGTAGGGGCCCTCTACCATCAGATTGGCACATGAATCCTTAACTCCTTAAAGTTGCTTCAGATCATGCATCAAAGTTATACTCCTTTCATTATAAGAAAATGCTTAGAAATAGAGTGTCACAGTATTTGAAAGCTAAAAACAAGACATCAACTAACTGTTTCTCGGTTCACCGAGTTGTTTTTATAGGCAACTACATAACTGACATTGAGTAGAAATAGGCATAGGTGTCTTTTACAATCAAAATCAAACTAAAACTCCTGTTGAGGACTAGTGTTTTGCTAAAGACACATCAAGAGTCCTTATCCTTTTAGAAGTCTGCTTCTTGGTTTTTAGCTTTGTCCACGTGCATAACCACTTCCAGATTTTTGCTCAGTCCTCGTGGATGACAAGAAATGATGCAGGAGAGTTTTGGAGTCTAACCATATACATCTTTCCCTCTAATGACACCTGTAACCTGTTTAAACACTAAGATGGCTACGGAACATAAGACTAGCTACAGAATGACTGTATTCTGTAGCTAAGTTTGCTCAGAAATCACTAAGACAACAAAACCATGAAAGTATAATAAGTCAGTCATTGCATGTATTCTTAAAGTGATTTTAATCATTATTATTGATATTTTAGGCATATAAATGATAAAGGATAAATGGAATGGAGTGGAGTTTGGTGAAAATAAAAGACATTTTTAGGGTTCAACATTTACCTCATTAGTCCCAAGGAATATCCTCCAGCAATTAGAAAGGTCAAATATTGTGCATAAAGTGGATTTTGGAGGTTGCTACGAAAGTGTGCTACAAAAGTTCCTGTAATTTTTTTTCCTTCCAACGTTATGTGTCTTTGAGAAGTCAACACAGTGAAAAGGTGGATGTATAATCAAATAAGATCATGAATATTATTATGCCACTTGTTCAAGGGGGTAGCTCAGTAGTCAAAATCCACATGGATGACAACTCATCATCAACTCGGGTTTATAAGATCTTAACTGCATTGTATCAGTTGGCCAACACCTCAGCATGGCAGTTTGGTTCGATAGGGATGACAAACATGGGTTGTTAGAGGTTTTGTTTGTGTTATTAATGGCCATATAATCATTTTTTATTACAAACTCCATTAAAACATAAAATATCCCTATTAATGCTTAATATGATGTAATCCTATTTGAATTAGGTCTCTCGATTAGTATCGAAGTCTATTCTATAAATTAGGGGTTTTTTGAGTTTGAAGGGGTTGATGAATGTAATGAGAAGGATATTATGTGGATTTCATTAAAAAATCTAGTCTTGAACCTAGGGACAAGATTGTAAGCTTTGACATGGTCCAGCTCTTTACAAAAATACCCCTAGATGAAGTTGTCAAGGTTGTCAAAGAAGTCGTTGATCCCTAGACTGCAAAGCTCACAGAAATATGCCTTCACTCAACCTTCTTCTCATTCTAAGGTAAAATTTTCAAAAAAACATCAGGAGTAGCTATGGGATCCTCGCTATCCCCCATAGTGGCCAATCTCTTCATGGAAATATTTGAAAAGAAAGCCCTAGAATCATACCCTCTCAAACCAAAATTCTAGATTAGATTCGTGAATGACACTAGTGTCGATTGGCCTCATGGGGATGAGGAACTTATTAAGTTCCAAAACCACCTTAATAACATATCTAAGGATATCAAATTTATGATGGAGGATGAAGAAAATAACTGCATTCCATTCTTGGAAATTTTCCTCATCAGAAATAAAGATGGATCCATTGGACATAAAGGATTCAGAAAGAAGGCGCATACTAATAATTACCTCCACGCTAATTCCCACCACCATCCCGACCAGAATATGGGAGTGCTTATGACTCTCTTTACTCGAGCTTTCAGGATTTATGATGACAATCACGTTGAAGAAGAGATTGAATACTTAAGAAAGGCATTCATAAATATGGGTTATAAAAATAAAGACTTCATCAAGGGCCAAGGCCATCAAAAGAACTATATCCAATAGAAAAATAAATCCCTCGGAATATTCCCTCACCGCAAAGGCTTACCTCCCTTAAATTCAAAGTGTCACTTACTAGCTGGCCAAGGTTCTTGCCAAGACAGATATAGGAACCTTTTTTAAGTCAGAAAAAGAATGAAATCAGTGAAAGACAACCTTGATCTCCTCCAACAAAAAGGTGTATACAAAATAAATTTCTCATGTGGCGATTGTTACATTGGAGAAACAGGTAGGTCTGTCAAAATCAGGCTGAAAGAGCATGGTGCTGACATCAGAAATGGGAGAACCTATACCTCAGCCCTGGCGGATCACTCCAACAAAACTTGTCACCATATATGTCTCGAGGATACCAAGGTTATTACTAGTGAGAAACACTTTTTCAAAAGAAATTTCCGTGAGGCGCTAGAAATCTTAAAACACCCTAATAACCTCAATAGGGACAGTGGTGTGGAGATAAAAAAAAATTGGGTGCCCTTATTTCCCCAATGCTCTCTTGTCCGTTAACCCCCTCTCCTCCTTGTCTCCTGCTAGTTTCTTTGCTCTCCCCCTTTCATTATGCCCTAGAAACCCGCTTAGGACCTTCAATATCCCTTACACCTCCTTCTCTCTTTTCACCCCTTTGACTATTCTGTCTACCCTCCTTCTCACCTGGTTAACCTCTTTCCGTCACCCTTCATAATCCTCCCCTCTTCTTTTAGCCCTTTCGATGGTGGATTCTATTGGTATGTTAAATAATCCCTCTCATTGAACCCTAACCAATTCTCCTAATTATTAAATAGACCTTATATAAGGCTTATTAGTATTAATTTACCAATATTAGTTGTAATAGGTGACTATTACCAATTAATAGCAAATTAATACTAATAAGATCTTTAATAATAATTAAAATATAAGTTAGCTATCAAACATATTAGACCATTTAGTAATTCTATCTAGTTTACATTAGTCATAATATTAAGTAATATTAAACACCCCTAAAAAGAATTTCAAAAAATTAATATTAAAAATAAATCATAATATATACATTTTAATCATAATTAAATCCAATTTGAATTTTAACATTAATAATAAAAATTATATATTATTCTAATTATCATTCATACAAAACCATTCCCCCAAAAAAAATTTCCAATAATTATACATATTTTTAAATATGGAAAGCCCCATTAATGGTTTTAATTAATTTTTCTCAATATTAGAAACATACAATTTCCTAGGCATAACTAATCTAATTAGAATATTTCTTAAAAAATAAGAAGAATAATTAATAACATAAGAAAATTAAAAATTTATTGATTTAATTATTTTTTCATATTTACCTAGGTATTTTTGCTGGTCGGTCATTTCTTTTTCCTCTTCCATTCCTGTGATTATATTTATCCCTTCCATCCGCCTCTCTTCTAGATAGGTTTAAGTCCCGATGATGAGTCTTGGTTAGACTCGAAATGTTGATGTTAAAAATGAATACTGTGGAGATTCCGAATCCTCCTTCGTAAAACTCACACCACAAAAATCTGCAAACTATTAAGGCTATTATGTAATTTCTTTCTATCAAGCTAATATACAGTTGCAGCAGTTGTCTTTCAGACTTGAGGTTTATTTTGAGCTTATGTAGTTGTGTCTTTCCATTTTCCATATTGTCATCCGCTTGATAGTATCATGATTATTTGGAATTCATAGTTTTAAGCTCCAATTTCCTTCATGTACTATGTTTTTTTTTGTAAAAAGTGATCTTTTAAGATTATGCCTCAATTTCCATGGATTAAAATTTCTTGTAATTGAATTCCCTTAGTTGACTCCATGCCCAACGGTAGCCTTCATACAATATTCCACCTGCAAAATCACTTAAAACACAAAAATATTTAGCCATTTTCAATATAAGTTTTACCTTGAGAATTTCATTTTTATTTTGAGAGAGCCCTCTCTGATTGGAAGAGCTAACTTCCAATCCAAACTGGTTTGAAATAGTTGTGATAGGTTGACAGTTGAACAACCCAACTGGTTCCAGCCTAGTGATAGCAATATGATAGTTAACTTGATGATTATGTTAAATGTTGTTGATGAGTATGTTATATGTTAACTTGTTGATTGTTATATGATAGTTAACTTGATGATTATGTTATATGTTATTGATGAGTATGTTATATGTTAGTTAACTTGATGATTAGGATTTTTGCATTAATATCTTGATGTTATACGTATCATGTTGATTTGGATTGGTCTGTGCAGATGATCATGGTTATGACATTCAGGTATGAGTTAATATATTGTGATACTATGTCACACTAATCTAGATTGATGGTGCATGTGTGATTGTTATGCATGACTATAAATTTTTTATGAGTTTAAGATGTGAACATGTTAGCTAGTTATTGTTATGGATATCATGACCTTATTTATGCTTGAGTTGATATGTTGTGAAGTTATATCATGCTAATCTAGATTGATTGTGTAGACAAGATAACATCTCCTGAGATACATCAAGGTATGAGTTTGATTATGTCGTCTGTTTGGTGTTTGAGTGTTTTATTATTTCATCTAGTTGATTTATTTAACATGGTATGTTTGCAAGTTGTTTGAATGTTTTATTAATTACATTATATGACTATGTGTCTATGAGATTGCTTGAAGGAGTGATCTTGTTTTAATATGGATGTATTAACACATATGTGTTGAAACAAATGATATGTACTTGAGCGTAAGTAGGTGATAGTTGTGGCATTATGTATTATTACCGATGAATGTGAGTTGATTGTTGATTATGACATGGTTTTCAGACTTGGTAAAGGTTTATTTAAAATTGATATATATGGTTTCTTTATCTTTGGAACATGAATTTGACACGTGTGTTCACTTACAAGGCAATGCGTTTGGAAAAACAAGGTAAGATAACTAGTGTAGTTATATTTATTTATGCACTAACGATTATGTGTTTTATGGAAGTATGATGCATGTGATTGAATGGGAAAAGAGAATTCCATGAATATTGAAGGAGGATCAGGTTGATATTTCCATTGGAATCACTGGGAACCATGGGGATTATGTCATGGAGTTTGTTTCTAGTCTTGTGCTTTTGGTATTTTGTGATTTGTTGCGCTTGATTTGTGGATTTTTTTATGTTTGGTGCAAGGCCTTGCCAGTTTTTTTGTAATGTCATATTTCTATTGGTTTTTATGGTTTATTCTTGTTTGTCTTGTTCTTTCCTTTTATGTGTTGAGGGTATTGGGAATTGGTTGGGAAAAAGTAAAGTTAATGGAGTTCGGGAAGAGTTGAATGAAATCCAATAGGTAATGTAAGAATCTGATGAATCTCAATGCATGAGTAAAGGTAAAATGAAGGCAAGAGTATGAAAACTGGTTGAGTTGGATGGGTCCATTGGGATAAATGGATGATGGAGGAGAAGTCATGAGAAACGTAGTAGGAAAGTTAAAGTAAATGCATTTGAGATAACATATGCCTTGGCTAAGTTGGGAAATGTCGTTCTCAATGTTGTGCATACTATGCACACATAAAGGTAGTTATCTTAACCTTTAACTTATGATATCAGGTAATTATGTTGTGATCATGATAATGATAATTTTTATATATGTATATATGCATGTATGTATGTCGTTTCCTGACAGGATCATGATTGATTTGTGTTGATGTTTATATATATATATATATATATATATATATATATATATATATATATATATATATATATATATATATATATATATATATATATATATATATGTATATATGTATGTACTTGATTAAGCAGGTCATTAGGATTTTTTTCTACTAGTGTTCACATGTCTATATATATATATATAGTTGTTAGGTAATTAGGATCATGATTGTTTCATACGATTTTTATATGTATATATATATATATATATATATATATATATATATATATATATATATATATATATATATATATATATATATATATATATATATATATATATATATATATATATATATGTATGTATGTATGTAAGTCGTTGTCTGACAGGGTCATCAAGAATAATTCTCGTGGAGGAATGATTTCTTATGAAGGTAAATGGTATGAAGAGGTTCTTGGTTTATGATGAATAAATTGGGAAGAGTATCCCTGACAGATCTACAAGGTCAGTATCATGTGGATATGGATTGATATTGTATGTTTGTACTATGCATACGTTTATGTTATGGATAGGTAATTCTGAGGAATACATCAGTAGAATGGAAGAAGCGTGATCGATGGGATGTTGCAACATGCATGGATAGTGAAATGACCCTATAAGCAAGGTTGTTTGGTAGAGTCAATGTGTGGTCTATGGATGTGCAGTACTACTGTTGTGTACATGTTGTACATGTTGTACTTGTGATGTTGTGTACATGTGATTTTGTGAATATATGATACTGTGTAATTTTGTTTATGTAACACATATGTTGTTGCATACATGCAATGCTATGTAAAGATGAACCAAGTGGATATTGGTGACCACCCGACTATTCCACCTAGACCTCCAGTCAGTTTCATCATTTTCCTTGTTTATATCAACATTTACTATTTTTAGTAGTTTTTTAGGTCCTGAACTTCTGAAGCAATTTTGATCCCCTAAATGACATTTTTTTGAGGTCCACAATAGGCCAATAACTTTAGGTAGGGGCCTCAAGCAAATCCTATAGTACTCAGAGAAATATTTCCGACAAGGTATCGTACGCGCCAAACATAGATAATATGACCAAGTTACAACCCTGGGAAGTTGGTTTCCAAACTAACCCCAATGGGGCCCACAAACCCTTGGCGTTCCATCTTCCAAGGTTAGGGTTTTTGTTTTTTAGGGTTTTCCATTACTTTTCAATAATAAAAATTCCCTTGAGCCTCACTCTGACACAATTCAGAGGCATGTATATGCCACACCTCTTCTCAAAGATAAGCTACCATCGCCCGATCTAGTTTATTTCCATTTTGTATGTAAGCATATTTCAGTTCTTTGATATTAATGAAATGAAGTTTTATTGTTGTTGCACAACTGTGTTTATGTTTATATTTGTATTATATTGTGTTCCTGCATAAGTTCAGATCAGTGGTATAAGAGCAGTCTGATCTTTCTCATTTTTTCTTTGCATGTCCCTAACGAGGTCAAGGTATAAGGAGTTAGGTATTGATATGGTTGAATATTTGCAAGATCAACATTGCAAACCCTGAGGGCCTCCCATGGCAGAAGAAAATAAAGATGAGGGAGTAGGATATACTTTCAAAATACTGCTCGAGGAGGCCCTTGAGAAATATAGGAACGCGATGATGGATAATTGTTGGTGAAAAAAGAGGTCTTTGGGTAAGACCCAGGTTCAGGGTTGAGGTCAACAAGGTTTCCGCAGTAGTATAACACAACGTCGAAATTTTCACCCTACTTAGAGAGCAGAGCATCTCACCCGAGGTTTGCTGTGATCTTAGTAAGATCAGAAGACATATCATGTAGAAGACAAGTGCAACCATGAAGAACAACTATGGAAACTTGGAAGCAATAAACATATCTTTCCTCTCTATATAAACTATCACTCATCAAAGCATGTTCAAAATGATGAATTTAAATTTAAATTGGGCATACATTCATAGTAAGAAAATGACTATCAATCAACTCATAACATTACCCACAACAACAACTAGATTTCATTATCAATAGCAGAACAACATACATCTACTCCCTAGAGTCTATTACAGTTTGCTTCAGTACAACAGAGTTTCCACAGAGCTCTCCTAAGGCTCTTCTCTCTTCCTTGGCCTTCTGCCACATTGAATAACTACTCTCCTTCATTATCTGACTACCTATTTGTTCCTCCGCTAGTGTGACTACCAGTCCTTCCTCTTTTCTTGCTCCGCTACTTTCCGCTTCTTCTTGATTACTGGGAGTTCTGCTGATTTTTCTTGTCTCCTGTATCTGCCATCTGCACTATTCTCTGCAAATACCACGCCACCTATCTTCTAACTTTCTATAACCGTGATATCTCCCTGTCTACCTTGATTGTGTTCTGCCACCTATCCTCCAACTTCCGCAACTCAAAATTGTTTCTTTTTAAAAACAAAGGCCCCAACAGGCCCCGACCACATGTTATTGACTCGTCTCGAGTCAATCTTTTCCTGCTGTTGCAGCTTTCAGTGGTCTGTCGGCTTCAGAGGATGACTTTGTATTTTCTGTTTCTTCGCTATGTCCAAACAAAGAACCCAATTCTGGAACCTTTCTCAATGCTGAGGACTTGAGTTCTAGAAACTCAGTGATTGCCAGTTACTAGTCTTTAATTAAATTTTCTGTCTAGGTGGCGAATATTTCAGCCTTATTTTCACTCGCTACAGGCAGAAACATGTTGAATACCTCTTGTATCTTCGGCTTGGCTTCGACCGCCATCTATTGTATCGCCTCTGCTTTTTTCTTAACTAGTTTCCTTAGCTCTCTGAGGATCTTCTTTGTGGAAACAGAGTGCTCTTCTACTTTCTGGATTTTGGTTTCTAGCACCTTTTCTTGGTTGCACAACTAGGTTATGCTGACCGGATCAGTGGATTCTTTGATCTCTTAGGAAATTTGTTGAAGCTGTGCTGAGATTGGGTGGGATTTCATTGCTAATGAGTTGGAGCATTCATGTAAATGCTTCAGTAGGCTATAGGCCTCTTTGACTGTTGTCCCCAGGGTTTCCTTCATGCCATTTACCTGCTTCTATTTCTCAGTGACCTTCTTAGCATATACCGTGGCAGGGTCTGGTAATGATGGTCTGGCAGCTAGCATCTATTTGAGCTCCTAGTTTTCTCTGCTCAGATTTGCGCATGCCATTTTCACTTGAATAGACCTTTTGACCATTGAGCAGGCCGATATGTCCTTTGGTGATTTAATGTCCTAGGCAACTACTGTCGGCCATAGGTCTTTGAAGGTTTATATTACCTTTTCTAGCAGCTCCTGTAAAGTATCCTTTTCAACTTTAAGCTGATTGAGCTCTTCAGTAAGCACAATGACTTGCTATTGTTGCTTCTTGAATCTCTATTGGAGGTCATTGTGCAGTCTTTCTGCTTGCTGTGTTGCTAATTGGATCAAATTTTATAATTGGCCAACCCCCCAGCTTTGCATATTCTCGACACCTGACATCTGCTAGGTTGGTTGTATTTCTCTAAGGGGTTTCCCATTGGCGATTGATCTCTCTGAGTGCTCTTGTGGGGATGCTAGTTGGTTCTATTGTGGAAGTTGAGGTCCTAGGTTGTTCATACTAGTGGTTAGTAAAATCTGCAGTATTAGGTTGGCTTGATGAAATGGGTTCAGCTCTGTTTACGAGGGCATTGTATCCGAAGTAAAAGACCCTTCTTGATCGAATAGTTCTAGGAAGGTGCCCTGTCCCATTGGGGTTGGTCAACCTCAGGTACTAAAGCCTTACCTGAGTTAACTTCTGCCTCGGTGTCACCATTTGTCTTGTTGGCTAGCTTTATTGGATCAGAGATAGTCGCTGAGGTGGATGGAGTGTGAATGGAGTGGTATTTGGAAGTGAATGAAGTATGTGGTGATGAGTTGTGAGTGTGAGGTGGAGATGATTTTTGAATTTTTAGAACTAAGGACAGATCAAAAACAGGCAGCGCGAGGGTTACTTGGGTGGTAACCTTTGAATCTTCTTGAACTGGTACTCCTGTATCCATAGGTTGGGTCTGATCTTCCCTTGTGAGATCAACTATTTGTTTGGGCACCATAATTCATGATTTCTTGGGCTTGGGTGCAGCTACCGGAGGCTTGAGTGCATTTCTCTTGTGGATTGGCGTGACTATGGTTGCTGGAGGGGAGTTGAACATGGTGGAAGGTAGGGTGGTAATGACAGGGGTTATTGTGAATGCAGATACAAAATTCATAGATTGGAAGTCAGAAAAATGAGGAAACATAGTGGAGGCACTTGTGAGAGTTTTTATTACCAGATTGAAGTCCTTCACCCTCGTATCGAGCTCATCTAGTAAAGTTCATAGATGTAGTTGGGAAATCCTCCTCGTTGTTTCCTCTAGTGACTCCCTTGGAAGTGCTTTCGGTAGCATTTCTGGACTCTGATCATCAATAATTTTGTACATTGCGTTTCTTATCCTGTTGTTCCAAACACTGGGAGATTCTTGAGGTTCAGTATAGTCGATCTTTAAATACCTCTGAATTTTGGATTCATCCTTGCTGCTTCACCTCCTCCCTCTGTAGCATAATTTTATATGTATACTTGTCGTTTCATATCTAGGAATTGATAGGAGTCCGTGAAATCTGTATCAATTAATGAAGCATTGTCATACTTTCCAACCAATTATTCTATCCTCTGAATTCTTTCATCGAGCTTGGGCTCGACGATTGATGTTGCTATCTTCGTCATTTTCATTCTTTTGTTGTAAACCTGAATTGCTGTTTTTGATCTATTGTTGTGAAGTCAGAAAAATAAGGAAACACAGTGGAGGCACTTGTGAGAGTTTTTATTACCAGTTTGAAGTGCTTCACCCTCGTGTTGAGCTGGTCCAGTAAAGGTCATAGTTGTAGTTGGGAAATCCTCCTCGTTGTTTCCTCTGGTGACTCCCCTAGGAGTGCTTTTGGTAGCATCGCCTCAAAAGAATAATGGGTTATTCCACTTCTAACCTCCATCGCATCTCCTGGCCACGAATAGACTTCGGTGTGGAAGGATTCTTCTTCTACTTGAAACTTTAGTGGCTGCATTCAGAACATGGTTTCGTCCACGCAACTAGGTCTGATATAGGTCTGCTTGTGGGTTACCCCGAACCATATCTGTGAAGAATATCTATCTGAAATGTCCCTTAGAAGCCTTTGCTCGCTCCCTACCACATCTACCATTTGCCTGTACCAGAATGAGAAAGCCTCCTCATTGACCTCCTTGGTGTTGGGATCTCCCGATACTCTCTAGGGCATAAATATTAATGCCATGGGCTGGTCGTGAGTATTTCTGCGGGTTGCCTTATCCCCAGGTGATTCCATTTCAACATCGCAAATGCCATAATGAGATAGCCATAAATGAATCTTGTGGCTCGCCTATAATTATCCTCACAAGCCTCAAACAGTTCGTTCAATAGGAAGGTACACCAATTTAGCTGTGCTCCCTAGATGCAGTGTTCCGCGACTGATATGGTGTCGAGGGTGCACTCTCCTTTGGTGTAATGCCTCATTGTCTTACACGCTATTAGATAGTAGGAAAAATTCACTGCTGAATTGTTGATGAGGTCTATATTTGCTCCCTTCCCTCCTCTTCTGGTCTCATACTTCTTGTATTAATCACAGTCCCCTGACTTCTTGGCTCTTTTGGACACATTTTGGAATGTTTTTGAGACGTCATTCTCCTCTGCTGATAATACGGTAAGTCTATTGATGTCCTCTGCATGGATATATATTTCTCTCCCCAGCCACAATGATCCGTTATGGACTCTGCTCATCAGGAATTTTGTACACTACATTGCCGCTCCCGTTGTTCCAAACACTAGGAGATTCCCGAGGTTCAGTATAGTCGATCTTTGAATACCTCTAAATTCTAGATTCATCCTTTCTGCTTCACCTCCTCCCTCTGTAGCATAATTTTCTATGTATACTTGTCGCTTCATAGCTGGGAATTGATAGGATTCTGTGAAATATGTATCAATTAACAAAGCATTGTCATACTTTCCAACCAATGATTCTATCCTCTGAATTCTTTCATCAAGCTTGGGCTCAACGACTAATTGCTGTTTTTGATCTATTGCTATGAATTCCTACTGCTGGTCTGTTTCTTTGAACTTCCTCTGCTGAAATTTTGCTTGTTGTTGTAGCTGTTTATGTTTGTTCTAACTCAGAAATTTCTGAAATTTTGGTGCTTTTCTTCTTTCATGCGGCTTAAGTAATGCAACCAACATGAATGAGGTTGATATGACCCCATAACTAATTAATTTTTTCCTATCTCTCCCGCGGCTATAATAATGCGATTAGTTACTGTGGTGAGGTGTATTCTGACATTGATGACTGTGGCCTCGAGATTTGGGTAGAAGTGATGGTTAATAATTATGGCTTAATATGGAAAATTTATTACTGTATGGGGGTTACTAATTCCGACAATTAGTTTTCAAATTCAGGTGATCCTACGGGCTGACAATGGTATGATGGGTTATTATGACTGAATGATATTTGACACGCTTAGCTTTTTGACATGGTTGACACGTTAGACTCTACCCCCCCAACCACAATTGGTTGTGATGTGTTCTCCGTATCGCAACAAGTGAAAATTCTTTCTGCGTTATTGTGATGTCTTTTTATTGGGATTCCTATTCTATGTCTCATCTTGGGTGTGAGAGAGTTATTGAATCTATCTATTTTTATTCTACCCTATTGACTTACAAACAAAAACACCTTTCTTACAAACAACATGTCCCAGAAGTGTCACAAAAAGTACTGAAAATATGCATTTCTTAAGGTTGAGGGAGATTTGGAGTTGTATGCTTCTGTCAAACATTATTCTAAGTAAAGTTTCATGGTTCTTTAGCAAGATGTAAACTGTCCAATCATCCATGTATACCTCTAGGAACTTATGGATATAGTCCCTAAATGCTGCTATCACTATTCGTGAAAATACCTTGGTGCATTCTTTAGTCCAAAGGGAATGATATGGTATGAAAATGATCCCCATTTGGTTGTAAAAGTGGTCTTCCTTTTGTCTTCTTCTGCTATTCTCACTTGATGATATCCCGAGAATCCATCTGTGAACGAATAGGCTTCGTTTCTAGCCACATTGTTGAGAATCTCATTGCTAAATGGAGTGGGAAATGGATCATGACTGCATGCGTTTTTGAGACTTCTGTAATCCACACATATTCTAATCTCATATTTCTCCTTTTTTATTTGTATTACAACGAAACTGACCCACTCCACTTCCTCAACTGGAAAAATCAGGCCTACTTTCATCATTTTATCTATCTCTACTTTAACTTTTTCCTTTACTCTTGGATTTAGGCGGTAAATCCTATGTTTTACTAGCCTTGCTTCTGGTTTTAAGACTATGTACGTTTCCCCCATGTCCCCTTTAATCCCCTTGAGCTCTACTACTGAATATGGGAATAGATCTTCATATTCTTGTAATAGGTCAAAGATTTCCTTGGTTGTTTTTGTATCCCAGTAATCTCCGATAGACGCAATTTTGGGTTTCTCCGTGCTTCCAATGTTCAACTTCTTAGTCTTCAAAGGTAACAAGTGTAGTCCTTCGATGGTAGGTTCCTCCTATATATCCTGCTCCCCCTCTTTCTCTTCAAAGTATAAGTGTTGGAGATTCTCTAAGTTGTCATCATCCATCTCGCGATCTATCTGTTTACATGCTAATGATCTTTCATTTTCTGTTCTAAGAGCAGTAGTTCTTCATGTTCCTGAATATCTGGAAAAAATAGTACTCTTCTAATGTCTTGGAGTGCATCTGTAACTGATTCTGTATCTCCCTGCAAAGAAAAACATTGCGTGAACCTTTCCATTGCCAGGTGCCAGTTCCTCTCTTCTTTTCTTGCGTCAAATACTAGGTCTGTGGAATTGTGTCCAGTGAATGTATGAAATTGTGCATCCATAGAGATTCTGGATACCCTGATTTCTTCCAGTTATACTCACAATTCTTTAAATGGTCTATGGGTTCAGAATCCCCTTGGTACTTTTAGAGGAATTGTGGTCCTGAAGCTTCTTGGAATCTAGTTCTTAGTGCTATTGCAACATCTTCCGAATGCGAAAGAGAGTTGCGATGGTTGACCCACCATCTTGCTGGTGTGAATTGTAGTGCTACATCCATAGGAGTGAATCTATGTTCTATTGGTACATTTTCTTCTAATTTTGCAATAAATGTATTTACAACATGCATATTTGATAGAGTTAGATATCCTCTTACCTCGGTAAAAATCCAGTTGACTCCATGAATGTTAGCACATATTATAGTGTTGGTTTCATATCCTCCCTATTGCCAATCATACCAAGTTATTTCTGAGCCCAAATCAGAACTCTGAATACTTCTCCAGCTTACGGTCCCTCCCACTGTTGGGTTGATATAATATTCTCTCTTCCCTGTCGTCATCTGGTAGAGTCGATCTAGAAGTTGAGCGTCCTCTCTATTGTCAATAGTCTCCATGTATCGTGGTCCTTGATACGGGTCAAGTGGCTGAATTACCCTAACTTCTCCGTCCTCGGATATCATCAATTCCTTTTTCAAATCGATCACTGCATAATTCTCGAAAGCCCAATCTATCCCCAGTAAAGCATGATAGGGATCCTTGTCCCCCATGATAACTATCACCTCAAATATGTATATGTTTTCACTCCCGCGACATCAACTTTGACTTCTTCTAGCCTTCCTATGAGTACAATAAAATACTGATTTTCCATTCGGATCTCTGTTGGTGAGTATGTCAACCTTGGCCTCCCTAGTGCTTCCCCTGTTTTTCTAGGTATAATGTTGACATCTGATCCTAGATCGAGCATTGTATCTTTGACTGAAATCCTGCGACTTGAGTATTCACACAGAATTCCTTTCCAGTTCTTCTCTTATTTCTTTTTATCGTTCTTATGTATTTTTCTATTGAATTTCTCGACTCTCCTGGTTCCGCATTTTCTTGCACCACCAACTCTAGATTTTGCTTTAGTTGTTCCAATATTGGTGGATTGGTTACAATTTTCTGGAATAGTCGGAACCATTCGTCAATCAATGTACTCGTATGAGTCTCCTTCTCTTTTTTGAAGGTCGGTTGTGGAAGTTCGATACCTCTACTCCCCCCTATCTAGGAAAATTTTTCCATTGCCTCCTTAAAATATTGCTTCTGTCTATCCGGTCTGAAATCATACTTTGGAGATGCGGGCTTGATCAAATTTACCGGGTCCATACTCTGTGCATCCTCCCCTCTTTTCTTCCCTCCCTGGGTTATTATGGCTACACTTTGCATGGGTTGAGTTTCTAATATTCTCGGTTATGCATTTACCAGATTAGCTCCTCTTTGTCTGGATCTTTCCTCCCACCTTTTAATCAACTCTGGGCAGTCTTCCATTGCGTGTGTGTTAAATCTACATTGAGAGCGCCATGGTCTTCTGGGTAATGGACATTCCTTTGCTATGTGTCCTTCTTGATCACAATTATAGCACCCTACTGGTCCTCTTCCTCCGGTTGTGCCACCTCTCATTCCTCCTCCTCAACCCCTTGGAGTTTCATTCACTCTATAATATGGTCTGTCCAGTCGTTTGCCAGTGCATCGAGGACTCTACATTGCTCTATATTATGCGTTGTAGAAGAGAAAAATTCACAGTCTATATTGTTTGGAACATTAGAATATTTTACAAAATTCGACGTAGTCATGGAAGATGATCAATACCTTTTCATATTTCACAATAGTCTGTTGCAATCTAATTTTTTTGAGTGGGGAGCCCTGGAAAGTGGGGTTGCGGTTGGTACAATCCTTGGTCATTTATCTGCGCAACTCCCCCAACTGGTGGAGCCCCCTGTGTCCCTGTTGTTGAAGTTCCCGCTTTTTGTCCTCGCAACCTCGAATATTCTGAGGCCACGTGTCCTTCCATCAGGCAATGGGTACACCAGGGTACACCACACATTGGGCCTTGCAGGTCGTATCGGTTGAATGTCTTTCAACTTCTCCGTTAAACTGGATATCTGATGTTTGAAGCCATAATATGGAAGGGTATTGTACTACTGCTCCTCCTCTGAACTCTCGCGGGTATCCCGCCATAGCTTCTATTTTCATGGCTTGCTCAAGGGCATCTTGTAGGGTATCAATATTCAGTTGTGTGAGTGGAGTTCTTGTCAACAGGAGGAGTTCTTTAATAAACCAATCTCATTAGTGATTTGGATCGATTGGGTAACTTAGCTTCCCAATCACATCCTTGAACCTTCTCATCAGGTCCCAAGCCATTTCTCCTTCCCGCTGTTTGATTTCACACAACTCAGAAAATCCTTGTTGATCTGTCTGAGGTAATTTAAATTCTTTGACCAATTATTTCTTCACATCATCTATTGCTGGGTTTGGATGAGCTTCTTACCATTTAATGAACCAGCAAAGAGCTCTCTCTCTTAGAGTAGTCTAGAACTCAATCAACTTAACTCCATATTGCTTCACAGAGATACTAGTGTTGCTCCACATCATCGTTACCTCTCCCAGAGAATTGTGGGTATCGGGTGAACAATCTCGCCATTTTTCCTTGTATGGTTGGTACTAAAATAAAACCTCTACTTCCTGGCTGAGAGATTGTATTACCAGCACTGTAGCTAGTAGATATTTGTACTGTAGACTCAACACTATTCAACTTGCTAAATTCCCGTAACTTAACAAAAATTTTATTAGGTGGATGATAGAGTACGAGGGGAAGGTTGAGACTAGAGCTAATTGAACTTTGGGGAATAGGATTACCTTGCGTTATGGGTGCCAACCTCTCTCGGAATAGTTTCTCCATCGCAACATGCAGCTCCACATCAAATGTATCCTCGGGGCGCGTGTCCTCCACATTGGAATTTTCTCCCTTTTCTCTTCAGGCTCGACTCCTATACACTTGCCTTACATCCTTAATGGTCCCTCCTATTCCTTGGGATCCCATCTGACCTTCCTTTTCCTTTTTCATCTGTGACGCCTTTTCCTTGTCTTGTCGATTACTATCCTGCTTCTCAAACTCTTTCATCACCCTTTCCTGCCACTTCTCAACAATCTGCACCCTCTGATGTGCTTGTCGCTCTCTCAATATATTGGAGGTTCTGACATCCATATCCATATTCCCCCTTCGTACTTATTTGTAGCAGATTTCCCTCAGCTCCTTCTCCCAGTACTGGAGGTTTACGTCTCCATATTAGAACTTTGAAATGACATCAAACCCTTGTCCACCATTAAATCTTTGATCCACAACGAGATTTCCTTCAACAGTTCTGCCTGCAATCCAAATTTGAATATGTCTTCAGCTTTTGTAAAAGATTGGTAACACTCGATTGAAAATTCCATAATGTATCCTGTTAGTATGATTCTTTCGTCGTAAAATATCACTTTAGCTACGCATAAAAAATAGCCATAACATCGATTATGGCTGCCAAACATATTTAAATATGCAATTAGATGATCCAAATAATACTGCACAAATCCAAATCTAAGCATAAAATACATTAAGCAGATAAAATACAATATGGCTCCATGCATCCAATAGACAAGACAAGAAAAATGTGTTAAAAAGAATGTTTTATATTATATTAAAGAATGGGGCACCTGAGAGGAAAACAAGAAAGGTGTTTTCCTGTTCTCCTCAATGGGATGGGTTCTTGAAAGTCCTCAGCATTTCAGATCTAAAATTCCTCTCTCTTATTGTGGTAGAAAACCTAGACAAACATAGAACTCAATGGGAGCTCACAAGGCAAAAATGGAAAATGGTGACCAAGAGTAGATACAGTGTGATCTAATGCAATGAAGGTGAATAATGAATGGGGAAAACCCTTCTATTTATAAAAAAATATTGGGGTGTTCTAGAACTCGGTGCATGAATAAAATATTATTAATCAAATTCTAGAACCACCCCTTAGGAATATTTTATTATATTTTTTGGAGGGAAAAGGTCTTTTGACTTGGGTCAATTCCTTTATTTATAAACAATAAATGAATAAATGATTTATTTATTATTTTAGGGAGATGATGGGGATATAATTAAATAAATAATGGTTTATTTAATTATTTAAAAATGATTTAGTCAAATTTAACTAGGAATAGTATTAAATAATGGTTTAAATAACTTATTCCTAGGAAATAATTAAATAAATAATGATTTATTTAATTAATTTCCTTGTTTTGGGTTAAATATGACCAGGAAATATGGACAAATGTTATTTGACATGGTGAAAGCAATTTTACTTAGGGTAAAATTGGTCTTACATGGTGTACTTAGGTTCATCTAATGATAATGAGTTAGATGACAAAAAAAAATGGTGTAACAAATTGCCCCCCAACGTACGAGTGTTAGGAGCAAATCATATGACCGAAGTACGTTGTAAGAACTCAATCACTAGGCATCAAGAGGGAAGTGAGAGAGAGAAATATAAGGTAGTCTAATGTGCTGAAGGACTAGACCCGAAGGAGATGAGACTTACAGGTGCAACAAGTCTCTAGGTGATGAAGTGGTACCAGTGTTAAGGTAGCGGGGGAGGCATACCTATGCCCGCCGAGACAATAGTACAAAGAATAAGGAAACCAAAAAACCACGAAACACAATAATGAAGCATGTGCTGGCCTAAACATGAGCCAAATAAATAAAATGATGAATCCCACATACATGCGATGCCTGGAATAAATTGAAGGACTTAGACAAGAAGATTTTAGTACATGAGATACAAATATACCCAAATGCCCCCTAGATACGGGGAAGGGCTCGCAACATCAGATTGGGACGTGAAAATCGAAGAGGTACTGTAAGCGGTTGAGGCCGATATCATCAAATGAGAGGAGCTGCATCAAGGGCGGAAATGAAGAAGTCATTCGGGCATGTGGGGGGCTACCTACAGGGCCACCGCCTCATGAGGGTTGAGACATCTCACACATGCCTGAGAATCACCAATAGCTGCGGCTGCATCACTAGACTAGCAAGTGTATAGATCACGATCATGCTGAAAAGAGCTCGAACCAAGGTACACTGCCCCCCAGACCTGGCTTCTGGAGTAAATGAGCTAATGTCGATAGAAGTAGGTCCACCATAGGTGAGGGACTAAGGGAATCTAAAATAAGGCACGGGAGAAAATAGTAGAGTGACTAACAGACGGACACTGATGATGATGATGAAAAGGGGGATACTGAGTAGCAGACGGACGACTTCCCTTGTTAGAGAATAAAGGGCATGAATGGCTTGGCAGCGACTGATACAATATCATGAGGGATAGGGGACAATGGGACTGAAGGCCATAATGTGCGACACGAGAGAGGGACCAAGCAATGAAGGATGGAGGACTATAGCGTGGTACAAAGGGACTCAGGATAGACTCCATGAATGCGATGATGACTCAAAACGGATGCTCTAAACAAGGGCGACTCGATGGTGCTGCCACATAGTAAAGGTACAATGGGGGACCATGAAAACATAAGTACAAGATGGTAACTCATGACGAAAATCAACACGAACAAGTACAAGGATGGAGGCGAAGTGGTGCCTCAAGTACAAGTTTGTAAGTGATGAAATCCGATTTTGAGGAGAGGTGAAGAGACCCTTCTTGGGAAAAATGTGTCCTGGTGAAGTATCAAGGTAAAAAACTAACAGATACCCAGGGCTCATGAACAGGCCAGGTCGTACTTTGTGGGGGGGTGTTCTGCGACCTGGGTAGCAGGTACTGGGCAGAAAACTGCGACCTGTCCCAGGAAATGACCTGAAAAGTGTGACCTGTCAGAGAAAGGGGATTGCAGTGCTGTTTTTTGACTGAGATCTGGGATTTGTATGGTTGAGGGACTTAGGTTCCCCTAAGCATGATGTGGTCATGCCAAAATGTATTTAGGAAAAGGGGAATCTAAACACATTTGAATGAAGTGGTGCACCAATTGTTTTTGGTATGGTTATGCAGTTTGAGAAAGGAAATGGAGGGTGACCAATCTCTTTTAGTACTGCATATATGAATAAAATGGAATTTAAGTTGCTGGGTTGGCATACCTGGTGCCACTATCCCAAACAGAGGATTTTGAGATAATGAACTGATGCTCTCTTAAACAACCTATAGGTTGGTCAACAACAATGTCTAAAAGACTGGGTTGTTGATGTAATATGAAGGAACAATAAGGGGTATCATCCCTAGAGTGATCTGAAGTGATATGGGACTCTAGAGGGGCTTCTATATGTGGAAGAATAATGGTACTAAAGTCGGCACGACCAGATACATTAGGAGAGTTGTGGAGAATTGCTTCTCTTGGTCTCTCAAATATGGGTGCCCCCTTACTCAAACATTGGGTTTCAATGTAATGGCCATAAGGTGTATGTGGTGTGAACGCATGGGTTCAATGTAAGGGGGAATAAATAAGGTCAGGGGAGATGATTCCTGCCATAATTTCATCATTGTGGTAGAAGATGGGGTGACCGGTGGAAGAAATACCACCGGACGCGACGAAGCTACCTAACTCGTCATCATGAGAAGAAAGGTTCACATCTATATCATCACAAGGGGCGACCGAAGAGTAAGCAGATAAAGGATCTACCGATGTTGAGCCCAAGGTGATCGCTGAAGAAAGGTCAAGCGAAACAACAGGGGAGGATTCAGAGGGAATGTTCCCATAGGGTCTCATGGATGATGATAGGTAGAAAATGGTGGACGAAGGCTCCGTCATCTTGACATCAGGAGGGGGAATGTCAATGGGAGCAGTCATGGCTGGTAGTTCTGCCGAAGAAAAATGTGCAAATAGGGGAGAGGTGGACTCATTGTGCTTGGCCTCGAATTAGCGGACTGTGGCTAGAGAGGTGCGGAAGTCCTTGAGGCGGGAACAAAGGTGGGTGTAATGGCCATGGAAATCACACAAAGCATAGGGGTGGTTGGTGTGAATATTCTTGGGGTTATTGGCTGTGGTTGCGGAAGAAACAAAGGCTTCCGGGAACGCGACATTAACCATGGGCTTGAGATGAGGCAGTTCAGGACAGGTATGGGTGGCATGACCGACAACATCACACAAATCACACTGGATGGTATGTGTTGGAGGCCGAGGAGGGTTTGTCAGGATAGCCTTGTTCGTTGGTGCCCCCCTGTGAGCTTTTCCATTCTTACCCGAAGCGGTCGTAACAGGAGGTGGGTACTGTTGAGGTGACTGAGGCACTATTGCAGCGGGAGAAGTCATGGGGACCGGTTGAACCGGGGTCAAGGCAAGATAAGGTTTGGGTTGACCAGGTGCGGTAGTGGCTGGAGGATCAAGGTACCAGACGAGAATCCCAAGGGTAAAGTTAGGAAGAGAGAGGGTGGCCATGACAGGTATCGTGTACACTCCTGGTGGGGGAGCTAGGAACGGTAGCTGACCAACGGGATAATGGAACCGACCTAGGAGAGTAGAGAGGCACATGGGTATCAGCAGTAGGAGAAGGGGCAGAAGGGAGAGGTCCGGCTGGCTAAGGCGAAGGGCTAGGAGTGAGTTTCAACGGGCGAGGTTGAGGTTACTGACTAACTGAAGTGAGCTGCGTAAGGTTGGCCTGAGAAGATTGCATCATGCAAACATTCGCTAAGTTGGGATCAGAGATAGGAGGATGAGGAAGACCAGGGAAGGTTCTAAGCAAGGAGGAGTCTTTATAGACGCCGGGGGTACACTGGTCAAAGAATCGATGGTTTTCTTATTGGCTATAGAAGGGATGGTCGACTCAGGGGAGGGCTGAGATGTTGGCTCGTGATATGTCAACTGGTCGATGGTGACAATATTTCCATTATGAGGGAAAAACATCTTGCGGTGGACTGCGGATGGGACGACAGACATGGCATAGGTGTAACTACGCCCCAAAAGAATGTTATAGTCAAGAGGGGCATCGATAACTTCAACGTCAACGCAAACAGTCTTTCCCGCAAGGGTGATAGGACAGTTGTGGAAAAGGCCAATGGGATGGGAGGCGTGGCCATCCCACGCTCGAAGAGTGATCATGGGAGGGGCCAACTAAGGAGATCCGAGTTGTTTCAAAATCGAAGTGAAAATCACACAGGTGGATGCCCCCTAGTCAATGATGCACCGGGAAATGTTAGTGTTTCGGATTTTGACTGGGATTTGGAAAGCTACGGACGCAGGAAGAGGAGGAGCCTCTGATTGATGGGCATCGAAAACAATCAATTGGTCAACTGCGGGATCTACAGCACCCAGGGCAGATAGTAGGGATTTTCTTTGAGAGGGGCACGACTGAAGGAGTTTCAGCGTTGAAATGGTAGCGGGAGATTGGGCCAGCTCATCTACTATGCTATATGAATGGGTAGCTAGATTAGAAGCAGCATTTCGGCATAATGGTCCCTTAGGAATCTTGGTATGAACCTCGGCTTTGGGCGGAAGGATATACAAGGGACCATTAGTTGTATAAAGAGGCTTTGTAGAACCTGAAGAAGGTGACTCGAGGGCAGATGGAGCAAGAAATTGGGGGTACGGACGAGACTGAGTCTGAAGGTTAAGGTCGACGGTTATAGGGTGGTTAGAGTCCATCATGAGGATCTGGTAATCAGAGGTACCAGATGGAGGAGGTTGAGTGGTTACCGGTCTGTGAGGTGGTTGGGTAGCCACAAATCCCTGCTGTGCATCCACCAGCTCTTGAGGGGGTGGTGACTGCTGTTGCGGGGGTTGAGAAGACAAGGGAGGTGGGGGTGCGAATGCTAGAGGAGCTGGAGCACTAGGTTGTGGATATGGATGATAATGAGGTTGGGTAAAAGTGTGGTAAACCGAAGGTTGGGCAGAAACATGAGGCATGCCGGATCCTGGATGTGCGCTACCGGGAGGGGGAGAAGTGCAGGGGGTGGTGCCCCCTCCCCTAGGAAAGCCATAGCTCATGGGAGGTTGGGCGGATGGATGAGAGAGAGATCCAACAATACCGTCGGCGGTATGAGGTGCCCCCGGTGTATTAGTGCCACCGGGTTTGGGGAGGTCAGGAAGGACGGTATAAGAGTAACCAGATTGAGCATAGATCAGGTCATATTTCAAGGCTATTTGGAGGGCGGATTCTTGGGTTGGAGGAAAATGGGATGCGACATCTTTGCTAATGGCGGGTAAGAGAGATCTAAGGAACCAATCCATGTAGACATGGTCTTCGAAGGTAGGGGCTTGACATAGGCTCTTTCGTCTCCGCCATTATTTAACATGATCGAATAGGCGGGTTGCAGATGATTGACGAAAAGAAGTCAAAAGTTTGATACCAGTGTCATAATGAGGGGGAAGCTGGAAATAAAATAAGAAGTCGCGGGCAAGGGTCTCAAAGGTGGCATGGGAAGAGGTGGGCTAGTCAACATACCACTTAGAAGCGTCACCTATGAGCGTGCGTTGGAACAAACAAAGACAGATGGAATCATTGGTGATGGAATTGGATGAACACCACATGTGGAAAGATCAGATATGGTTAGAGGGATCTTCACCATCAAGGCCTTCGAACTTGGGAATGTCAGAGGGGAGCTTGGTGGGCATACGAGGCCATCCAACATCGTGGCGGATAGGATCATTAATCAGCTGATTGAAATCGAGGAGATTGAGGCCGGCCATATAAGGGAGCAATGGGGCAGTCGAGGTAGGTCCCGTAGTGGTTCCACTGGAAGTGGACCTAGCGGTAGAACTGGGGTTACGGCTAGGTCCTAAATTAGACACTGTGAAGGGAAAGAGGGAGAACCAAAAGTAGGGGGAGAACCCGAACAATCAGAGGGCAGACTCGGGGGAGGAATTTCTCGATGATGATGGGAAGGAGGAAGTCCACCAAGAGAAAACTGAGGGTGAAGGCCAAGAAGTCTCTGGGAGAGGCGCCTTGGGGGCACAATGATGACGGGAAGAAGAAAAACCGACAAGGGTAGGGAGGGACAAAATCAAGTGAGGTCAAGGGCAGAGAGGTGCAGTGACAATTGATTTTAAAGTCTTGGCCAGGCGGTGTTAACCAGGCGCTTCTTCACTTAGGGTCAGTGTGTGGCATGTGTTAATTTTAATTGTTTAAACCCAGACGTTTTGAGAGTAAAAGAAAAAGTATGCTGCGTAACTGAAAATAAATTTGCAGTAAATAAGACTGAAAGAACAGAAAATTAACAACTAATCAATGCATCAATCTAACCCAAGAAGGCGGGTCTCTCAAAACTAGTCTATAAGAGGGAAAAAAATAAGCCAAGCACGTGAAAAGGAGGCCAATAGATCTAATGTCGGGAGGGACTGGGATCTAAAGGAGAAATCTGCTGAAAAGAGGTGCAGAGAACAACAAAGAGGTAGAGGCAAGGTTGCTGTTAGAAAGGAGGGTATCAGCTAAAGGTAGAAGGGTCAAGGAGGCGACCCTAAAAATGAACCCAAACAAAAATATATGAGGTATTTTGAAAGGGGGAAGAGCTGATCTGTAGGGATCTGAAAAGGAGGTATCAGATCGGAAAGAAAAAAAAAGGTTAAAACTCTGGAAATTCAGACTTCTCAAACAGAGAAAACTCTCCCACAAAACGTGGGGGGTACTGAAGCCCTAGGGGGCTAGATTCCCACTTAGTTGACTAAAACAGAGCAAGAATAGGTCTAAACGGGCGAAGACAGAGGTCAGACAACCCTGACAGAGGTTCAGACAAAACCCAGAAAAATTTCAGAAAAATTCCAGAAAAAAGTCCAGGTCGCAGTTTTTGACTTGTTTTTCGCCCAGGTCACATTTTTTGGGTTTTTTTCTGCGACCTGAAGCTCCAGGACGTATGTTTTGGGCCAAAAAGTGTGACCTACACTTCCGGCACTCTCGGCGGCAGATTTTAGAAAAAATTGTCGTCTCAGCAGCGGCTGATGTCAGTCACCTGCGCAATAGGGCTAGAAACACACAGAAGTTAAAAATTTTAATGTTTGAGTGTTTTAGAGGTAAAAGGCACCATAAAAATAGGAAAAAATAGAAACTGAAGAGAAACCCTAGGGTCTGAAACAACTGGATATGCAGGAATAGATAAAACGACAGTGGTCGTAAAATAAAACCCGTGTGGAGTCGCCAATTGTTAGTATGATTCTTTCGTCGTAAAAGATCACTTTATCTACGCATAAAAAATAGCCCTAACATCGATTATGGCTGCCAAAAATCTTTAAATATGCAATTAGATGATCCAAATAATACTGCACAAATCCAAATCTAAGCATAAAAGACATTAAGCAGATAAAATACAATATGGCTCCATGCATCCAATAGACAAGACAAGAACAATGTGTTTAAAAGAATGTTTTATATTATATTAAAGAATGGGGCACTTGAGAGGAAAACAAGAAAGGTGTTTTCTGGTTCTCCTCAATGGGATGGGTTCTTGAAAGTCAGCATTTCAGATCTAAAATTCCTCTCTCTTATTGTAGTAGAAAACCTAGACAAACATAGAACTCAATGGGAGCTCACAAGGAAAAAATGGAAAATGGTGACCAAGAGTAGATCCAGTGTGATCTAATGCAATGAAGGTGACTAATGAATGGGGAAAACCCTCCTATTTATAACAAAATATTAGGGTTATCTATAACTTGTTGCATGAATAAAATATTATTAATCAAATTCTAGAACCACCCTTTAGGAATATTTTATTATATTTGTTGGAGGGAAAAGGTCCTTTGACGTGGGTCAATTCCTTTATTTATAAACAATAAATAAATAAATGATTTATTTATTATTTTAGGGAGATGATGGGGATATAATTAAATAAATAATGATTTATTTAATTATTTAAAAATGATTTAGTCAAATTTAACTAGGAATATTATTAAATAATGATTTAAATAACTTATTCCTAGGAAATAATTAAATAAATAATGATTATTTAATTAACTTCCTTGTTTTGGGTTAAATATGACTAGGAAATATGGACAAATGTTATTTGACATGGTGAAAGAAATTTTACTTAGGGTAAAATTGGTCTTACATGGTGTACTTGGGTTCATCTAATGATAATGAGTTAGATGACCAAAAAAAATGGTGTAACATATCCCTCCAAGGTAGATTGTACCCAAAAATATAATGCTTGGGTCAAATCAGAATCTCACCGATGGAGTGCTACTAGATCTGTTTGTGTCAACTTGCGACAGACTCTATGCGATCCTCTTGGGAGTGACTTGATTTGTAGTCTCTAAAACCAATTATAAAGCTCTTCAGGAAACTTTCCCCAGAAAATTTTGTACAAGTCAATTGCAGATTCAGAAAACATGACCCGATCTTTGACAGTCTTTTCCCTCTATTGTCGAAGTTCCGATTGTTGCGATATGAACTGGTCTAAATGATTATACCACTAGCTTCATAGTTCCTTCCAGAGATCCACGATATCATGATCTAAATCCTAAATGAATTTTTAGGTCCCGACAACGGAACCATTTGTTGGCGAAAAGGGAGGTCTCTGGGCAAGACCCAAGTTCAGGGTTGAGGCCAATAAGGTTTCTGAAGTAGTCTAACACAATGCCAAAATTTTCACCCTACTCAGAGAGCATAGCATCTCACCCGAGGCGTCTCGTGACCTTAGTAAGATTAGAAGAAAGATCATGTATAAGATAGGTGCAACCATGAAGAACAACTATGGAAACTTGGAAGTAACAAACATATCTGGCCTCTATGTATAAACTATCACTCATAAAAGCATGTTCACAATGTTCATAACATTACACACATCAACAACTAGATTTCATTATCAATAACAAAACATCATACATCTACTTCACAGAGTTTATTAGAGTTTGCTTCAGTACAACAGAGTTCCCATAGAGCTCTTGTAAAGCTCTGATCTCTCCCTTGGCCTTTTTCCAAACTGAATAACTACTTTCCTCCATTGGCTGACTGCCTATTTGTTCCTTCACCAGTGTGACTATCATTCCTTCCTCTTGTCCTGCTTCATTGCTTTCCGCTTCTTCTTTATTACTGGCAGTTCTACTGATTGTTCTTGTCTCCTATATCTGCCATCTGCATTTTTCTCCGCAACTACCGCACCACCTATGTTCCGGCTTTCCGCAACTGTGACAACTCCCTATCTACCTTGATTGAGTTCCACCACCTGTCCTCTAACCTTCCGCAACTCAAAATTGTTTCTTTTAAAAAACAAATTCCCCAACAATAAGTTTTCCCAGATCCTTCGGCGGCTACCCACAACCAACTCATCTTCATCTGACAGCTACTTTGGAGGCACCACTCCTTTTAAGGTAATAGTTAACTTTGACATTCCCATATTTTAAGGCCAAATAGATACACATGCCGTAGATAGATGGTTAAATCTGTTGGAAGGATATTTTTCAATTAATGAATTTTCCAACTAGGAAAATATTAAATTTTCACTCCTGAAAGCCACCCCCATGTCAAGGATTAGTGGGAAACCTATTCTGAGAAAAAGGACGACGGGGAATCCTCACTATTTTTAGCTCCACCCACTTTAAATTAGTTTTGAGATTCCATCAAGGAAAAATATTAGCCTGTCTGTAGCTATGAATATAAATACATAAAGTGGACCATGTTGCAACAGGGAAGGGACCAAGATGTGCTGGAGTTCACAAATAATTTTCATGCCCTTCGCATGAATCTGGGTATCAAGGACTATGAGAGAAATTTGGTACTCAAGTACCATGATTGTTTTCATAAGTACATCCAGGATGAAATGGAGTTCTTAGACATCTCCTTGCTCGATGCCACCTATCGATATATTGTCAAGATCGAGCAAAAGTTTAAAAATAAGAAGAGGGATTTTGGATCTGCAAATCAGAAGCAAGGGGAAGGTGCCCCAAAACTACAGAACAAAGGAAAAATCCAAGGTGGGGCGACCCAAGATAACCCATCAAAGCTGTAAGTGAAGAAAAACACCATGAAGACAAAACGAACATGGGGAAGTGGTGTGAGTTCCATAAGAGCTCCACTCACAACACGAGTGAGTGTCAAGCTAAGAAGTCACTGGTGTTGAAGTAGAAGGCTTTCGAATCAGATGCATAATCCAAATCAGAGTCAGAGCTTGACAAAAGGAATGAAAAAGGGAAGAAGGATGATCCCAAATATCCAGAGGAGGGGGAGTGCCTCTTCCGCTCACAAATGTGGGTGAAGGGTTATCCGTTGCAGTTCATTGCCGAAATAGAGAGCCAATAGAATCTCCCTTTAGCAGAAGTTGTGAAGCAGCTATGCCTATCAACAACAACACACCCGCAACCGTACACCATTGGGTGGCTTCACCAAGGACGAGATCTCCACGTTAGCCAACAATGCCACCTCCCTTACAACATCAAACCATTCACAGATGATGTACTGTGTGATGTTTCTCCTCTTGAAGTTTGTGATGTATTATTAGAACAACCGTACTTGTGGAAGTGAAATGATGTGTATGGATCTAGGCCTCACATTCTTATTATTAATTTGGGAAATAAGTTGTACAGGATACCAAGGGTAGCACCGCCTACCGCCATCTCTCCGATCACTGCAAATAAATGTAGTAAGATCATCTCATAGAACAATAATTTTGTTTTCCTTATGATACTCCCTTTGGCCACGACCTCCAAACAAGGCTCTTCCACATGGAAACAACATATTGAAAAGTTCATGGAGGAGTAGATGGACATACTCACCTCACTCGCATAGGTACCTCTACACTGTCAGGCCAAGCACTCCATCGATATGACCTTGGTTGTGCCGCTATCCAATGGAATGATATATCGACACTTTTTTCTAGAGAATGATGAGACCAAGAGGTAGATTTAGGAGCTGTTGTAGAAAGAGAACATCAGGCCAAGTTCATCACCCCATGGGAGCCTGATCGTGTTGGTACAGAAGAAGGATGAGACCTAGAGACTTTGTATTAACTATAGAGCGTTGAACAAGATCACTGTCTGGAATAGGTATCTAATCCCACAGATTGATGACCTTCTATACCAACTTCAGGCAGCCAAATATTTCAGCAGTATTGACTTGTAGTTCTGTTATCACTAGGTACCAATCAAACCCTCCAATGTGTGGAGGATTGCCTTCAAATCCAAGGAGGGCATTTTCGAATGGATGGTCATGCCTTTTGAGTTGAAAAATTCCCCCAAAAACTTCATGAAGCTGATGGAAAAAATATTATGACCCTTCACCAACTTATTTGTGGTGGTTTATTTGGATGACATCATGATCTTTAGCCAGAGTTGGGAAGAGCACCTCCACCACATTCGACAGGTCCTCTAAAAACTGCGACAACACAACTTGTGTGCCAATTTGGAGAAATACACTTTTGGCATGACCCAGGTTCAATATTTGGGGTAAATTATTGATGAGAAGGGTGTGCATGTGGACCTAGCCAAGATATAAGTCATTCGGGATTGGCCAACCCCAACCACTCTAATAGAGCTCCACAGCTTTCTTGGTCTTTCCAACTTCTAGCGCAAGTTCCTGTTGGGTTTATCTCATATCACTTGGCCTTTGAATCAAGTCACCAAGGGAGGAAGGAAGGAAGATCTATTTTGGTCTGTGTTAGGGTCCTATAATAATAGGGTTCATACTTTTTGAATTGACTATGTTAAGTCTTGTAAATATGTACATACCTTCCTTTCTGCAAGTTGTTTTCCCATATTTGAAAATAATAAAAAATGAAAAGAGTGTAAAAGTCCTACAAGAAATATCAAAGGACTTAAAAAGAAAAATGCAAAAAAGAATAAATAAAAAAATGGACCCAAAACACAAAAAAGAGATAAGTATAAGACATGACATTGATGCAAGTCAAAATGCCACTACTAGTTACCTTTTACTGCAAATAAATGATTATGAACAACTTGTTCAAAATGCCATAATCCATGATGAGTTAAATAGTTTAATCTTAACTTTTTCATGCTTTAAATTTCATGAGATAGAGAATAAAGATTTTGTCAAATAGTTTAACCTTGAAAAATCAATAGATAGTTAGAGAATAAATGAGGAGCTCAACAGTTTAATCTGAGCCCTCGGATGAAATAAGGTTACAATTAGATAGTTATATGATTTAAAAGAAAAATGGATTTAGGGTTGCAAGCTCAAATGCACCCATGCAAATAAAGGAAAAAATGGTAGAATAAATGATGGATAGGTAGAAAGCAGTTACACAAGGCATGATAAACATCATCTGGCAAATTACTAATTTCCCTCCCCTCAAAGTATTCTAGTATTCAAAACCTTCAGCTATAAAGGTTTAGAGCATTTCTCTGACATTTTTTGGGACCAGACCTAAGGCTTAATGACTGATTGGCACTAAGTATTGGATTCCCTTCATAAAAACCCTTTTCCTCAACATTATCACCCTTTTCCTAAGATAAAATCCCTTTTCCTAAGTTAAAATACCTTTTTTGCTTAAGAAAAGTAAAAACCCCCTTAACTAATTTCATTTCATACAAAAATATTCAAAAAAATCACAAAAATACATTATCCTAAAGTATTAAGTGTAAAAAATGCGCCCAAACGCTTAAATTTACACTTTACTTAGTGCATTTATATGTATTTCAGCTCATTCTATTCATTTCATATTAATTTTAATTTAATTTATTAACTCCTTATAATACCCCACCTCGTAATATATTAAATAAAGTCCCAACCCAAATTTTTATGTTATCCTATGGTTCTAATTCCCCATGTGACATATTTTCCATTCCCCCATATGATTAAACTAACCTTGGGTTATATTAATCTGCCAAAGGTTACAATACACATGTACATAACCTATTCACTATGTAATATTCCTATCCGCTTATTCCATTAAAACCTAAGATTTTTTACATTTAAACTATGCTTTAACGTTTAAAATGTAAACCCCGCCACATAAAAGACCTTGGGCCCCATGCCCATTTACCTAGCATTGATTTTGGAGCATAATTGAAGGCTTGAAGCAGAAGAAAACATATTTTTACCTATTTTTGTTCAAAAGAGACCTCCGACATACCAAAAGACCTTCTGTAAATAGTCTAAGCTTATAGAAGTGTATAAAAACCTAAAAAACAGAGTTTTTAAGATCTAGACGGCTAAAATTGCCAAAAATAAACCCAGAAATCGCTTCTAAAAACACCATTGTCATCAATCCACTACAACCTCCTGTTGTAGATGTTGAACATACCCCTTTAGCTGATGTTGATTCTAAAATCACTGATCCAGTAATTAAATTCAATCTTCCTGATCTCCACTGCTGGAGTCTAGAAAAGTCTTTGGATTAGGGAGATGAAGTGCAAATTTGGGAGTGTAACTTTCCCAAATATGTAGTTCCCCATATCCATCAATGTTCAGAGGTCATTAGATTATGTCAAGCTCACTATTCCCCTGACCTAAGTGCTATTGTTAATGCTGAGAAAGAAGTATTATTCACTATCACTACATAATCCATAAACCAAATGATTTAGTTGCAACCAAATCCTAATGCAGTCCCATTGTCTATAGAAGCTCCTACAAAGCTTTATCTGGATTTAGAATTTCTAAACGATTTCAAATCTTTCATATATTCATGCCTTCATATGTTGAAATCCCAAAGATCAACCCTCCATCTTCATCCTCCAAATTCCCTGAAAGATCAAGACATGTTATCTCAATGCTATCTTTTATCCTTGGTTACTTTACTGATGAACACAATGATGAGTATATACTTGGTTTTCTATTCACCTTTGTGGCTGGTCATCCCCCCACAGTCATTTATAACTATGTTGAGTATATAACTGATAGTATCCATGATCAACTTGTAAAACTTCCTACTGAAGGTGTTTTCAGATATACCTCCTCCCTCTTTCATATGTTCCTCTACTTCGAGGCAGATAAATTCCCAATAGCCCTTCAAAAGCTGTATATAGAAGGAAATCCACTGTCAATTATTTTCTGGACTTCCTTAATCAGAAAAGAATCAACAGAGTTCACTTTTGCAGATTTCACAGATTTTTTTATTCACCCATTGATAAATATGCTTATAAACAGTGTACAACCAAGGATAAGTGATGAGATTAAGAAGGTTTTACAGTTATCAGAGCAGAGCATAACATGTGACTGGTATCTTAACGAAAACCAAACAAATATTAGAGTCTATGGATCAAACCTCTTGCCCTATAAATTGCCAAAGTACTTGCCAATGAGAGTGTTTGCCTTAGAGTATATAAGACAAATTATAAACTCAGATTCTATAAAATTTTTGGTTGCTCAAGAGAAGAATCAGTTCAAATTGAAAAACCAAGTGGGTCCTTTCATAAGCAACAACAGGGAAGTAGGTATAGAGACAACAAAAAAATTGCTAGAATATAAGTTTGATGAAATTTTCTTGTGGAACTATGATCCTTATGGAATAATCAGTAAGATGAAGGTGAAATGAAAATTAACCCCATATATTGATGATAAAAATCTTGAAATTGAAAAGTTTGCCAACCAAGCTGAATGGTTGGAAAATACATTGGTGGAATCTGTTAAGTAAGGTGATACTAGTCACACTTTGAAACTCCTAATCAGGAGGATAGAACCATAAATAGAAATAGAGAAGAAATCTCATATACTGCTGAAACAACTACATGAACTAGATTTAAGCTCAGGTACAATAATAAACCAAAAATCAATCCAACAAAAAGATATTTTTCTTTAATAAATAGGACAACTTCCAAGTTTGTTATGCAACTGTCACTATCTTTTTGTAAAAGATATTTTATTTTCCATAGAAAATTCCTATTATTGTTCTAGGATATTTTGTCTTACTTTTTGTATAAGTACTTCATCATTTGAAGTATTAGAGTGGATTAATAGCTGAAGATTTCTATAGCTGGAACATTTTGAACCTAAGGGTTTTTGTAATCAAGCTCAAGCCAGAAGACTGGATTTCAAGGAATAAAGCATCATATTACTGGATCATGTGTTGGGCCACTGAAGTGAAGTATTTTCTATTGTTATATGTCAATTTTTTAATGTTTTTCATCCATTCATAAATGTGTTCTAAATTTTAATATGACATCAGGAGTTTTTATATCATAATTTGTTAAAAGCACTCTGTTATTGACTGGTTTTCATTTAAATATTTTCTGCTGATATCCAGACTAGGGAACCCTTAATTGCTCCCTAATTTCTATTGACCTCTCCCTTTTCACTCCTTATCTGGATCAAAGAATTCTTAATTTCTCTTTATCCCGATTAAAACCATTTCACCATAAACCTTTGAAGATCTTTAGTGATTATTTTATCTTGCCCTGTGAAAATTTGACTTTAGACCTTGATCTTGATCTTTCTTCTTGATACATTGACTCCATCTGCCCAATGGATTACAGATTCACAACTATCAATCTCATTAAGTGATTTTCCCAAGAAACAAAATCAAAACCCCAAAACCAATTTTCCCTATATAACTAGCCTAAAATAAAATATAAAAAAAAAGTTAAATCTTATAGAGAGAGCCCTCTTTCGAGCCTCGAGGAAGGCTAGATCCTAAAGCTTAAAATTAGGTTTGTGGTTACCTATAATATTATTTAAACTATAAAATCAAAATCTCACAACTTTGGGAATTATTAGAGTGCTAAAAAATCTGAATCCAATCAACGAGCGTTTGTTGAGTTGAAGCATTGACTCGCTCTACATTAGTGCATATTTACAAAGAGCGATCCAAAATTTGGCAACACATACTAGACACTCCCGGAAGGCAAGAAAGTTCCAAGTTTTCACCTCAAGGATGCATCGTTATTCCATATGGGACACCTCTATGTTCCTACAAGCGAGCATGCCAAGATGATTTAGGAAGTGCACTACGATCATGTTGCTAGACATTTTGCAGTGGAGAAAAAAATGACAATACTACAAGAGTATTTCTATTGGCCAAATCTTGGACGAGATGTTGGGAAGCACATCGGATTATGCACTACCCGTGCCATTTCCAAACCGACCATCAAGAATCAAGGCCTATATACTCGATCCCTACCCCCTAATAGACCTTGGGAATCCATCTCCATGGATTACTTATCGAGAATTCCTTCTACCAAGCATGGAAATGATTGTGTTTTTTGTGGCCGCCGAGTTTCTAAATAGAGATAGATACCTAATAAAATAGTATTATCCTACTAGAAGAGTCCTAGATAAGATAGAATATGGAATTGTCGCTGGAGTATCCAAAGTAGATGTCTGTGCCGACCCAAGCTATTAAGATATTCTAAGTAAGGAGTAAATCCAAGTAGTAATTTCCTATGATCCAACTTCCCTGTGCCATTCACTACCTAACCCAAGAAGCTCTTTGTCACAGCGCCCCCTCCCTCATCAATGCACCCATTTCCAACTTCTCTAAGATGGCCATTCGGTAGCCTACGAGAAGAGTATAAAAATATAAGGCACTTCTAAATCTTATTTGAACGAGTGTGGGTGAAATTTTGGATCCCACAGTCCCATTATCTCATATTAGGAAATCAAGTTCATAAGTACCTTTTGTTAAGTCTCTCGGTCGATGCTAGATACCAGGCTCACTAAGTCCACAACTTTCTACCCCCCAAACCGATGGAAAAACGAGAGGTCGTCAACAAGATGAACGTACACATTATGTGCATGTAAAAATCTAACCATCAATGCATATGGGATGAAATCCCTCACTATTTCCATCAAAACTACAACCGAGCTCTCCATAGCTCAACCGGCCACAACCCATTTCGGGTGGGGGTTGGGATTCCAACCACTATGTCCCATTGATGTGATCATACCATTTGCAGATACTCAGAAGATTCAACTCATGTCCAAATCGAAGCCGACAGGGGAAAAACAACTTCATTGAGCACATTCAGTACATCCATTAGTAGGTCCATGACATATTGGATAGAGCCAATGCTAAGCGAAAGCAATGAAATGATTAAAATTGTGTGCCACACAAGTTCCATGTGGGTGACGAAGTTTGGCTACGTTTGTAGAAGGAGCGTCCTTTGGACCCCACCACAAGTTTCGCCCACTGCGATATGGACCGTACACCATCACCAAGGTTATAGGGGACAATTCCTTCGATCTCAAAATTCCACCATTCCCCGGGTCCGCACTCAATGTTCAATGTGGATCGCCTTTGGCCATACTTTCCACCATTAATGGACACATTTGACATTCCGGAACAACTCACACCCAAAAAGCTAAACCCATACTACATGGAACATGCCATAACTGATCGAATCATGGACACGCATATCAAGCACAATCACTAATATATGATATAACTATATTGAGTTGTCAAAGCAAGCCAACTCCTTCACCAGGGGAAAGTGGTTCACTAGGGACCAAGTTCAACAAAAAAATTCCTCACCTCATGGAGGCTTTGCACACAATGGAGAAAATTTGTTCCTAAGCGTGGGAGGAATGGTACATGTGGATATTGGTGGCCACCCATGTAGTCCACCTACACCTCCAGTCGATTTCATAATTTTACTTGTTGATAGAAGCATTTATTATTTTTAACAGCTTTTTTGGGTCTTGAATTTCCATAGCAGCTTTGACTCTTAAACAACATTTTTTTTGAGGTCCGCAATAGGCCCTTAGCCATAGGTAGGGGCCCATATCCATAAGAAAGGGCATATGGAAAATCCTTTATTACTTAGAGATATATTTCCAACAAGATATCGTACGCGCCAAATAGAGACAATATGACCAAGTTACAACCTTGGGAAGTTGGCTTCCCAACTAACCCCAATGGGGTCCACAAACTCTTGGCGTTCCATCTCTTGGGGTTAGGGTTTTTCCCTTGTGTTTCAATAATAAAAATTCCCTTGAGCCTCATTGTAGCATAGTTCAAAGGCATGTATCCATTACATCTCTTCTCCGAGATAAGTTACCATCGCTCGAGCTAGTTTATTCCATTATTTATGTAAGCATACTTCAATTCTTTGATATTAATGAAATGAAGTTGTATTTCGTTGCACTTCCGTGTTTATGTTTATATCTCGTATTCTATTGTGTTCCTCCATAATTTCAGATCAATAGATTGCATTGTTTACATGTTTTTTTATGCAATGATATGTATAGATGGTGTTGTGTACATGTTGTTTATGCAATGTTTGGGTATATATGGTACTATGTACATGTTGGATATGAGGTGATATGTACATATGGTGCTTTGTGCATGTTACATATGCGGTGTTTTGTATATATGGTGTGGTGTACATGATTTCACATGTTGTGTGTTGTGGATGTGGTGTCGTATACATGTTGTACATGGGGTGTTGTGTACATGTCGTGCATGTGGTGTTGTGTACATGTCGTGCATGTGGTGTTGTGTACATGTCATGCATATTGTGATGTGTACATGTGGTGTTGTGTACACGTTGTGCATGTGGTGTTATGTACATGTGGTTTTGTGAAAACATTATGCAAGTGGTGCTATGTACAAGTGTGTTGTGGTTGCTAAAACCCCCTCTAAAATTTTGGCCTATACCAAACTTCGAAGCCTTCCTTGGTCTTTTTCATCATCATCGCAAACTTTAAAGTCCATTTTTTTCTTGGAATTTTATGATCCCTTTCGCAAGATAGGAAAAGTGTCATATTTTGGAATGTAAGTTGTCACATTGTATACATGAGCCTATTCTAGTGGTTCTAATAGGTCACCTTTTTTCAAATGAGTTGTTATATCCTTGTAAGTACTTGTCACAATCATTTCTAAAGTTTTGAGCATTATCACACAAGTGTTGTCATGGTTTTCGCAAATTTTATCTTTGGTGTCACACTTGCCATAATCGGTTGTAAAGATGTCACATCGAGGGTAATGATTTGTTTTTTTTGTCATGGATGATTTATGTTTATTGAGTCGTCAAAATATGCTAAGTGTGTGATCATAGTCAAATTTCATCATTGTTCACACAAATCTCACCGGTCCCGCACTTAGTCACTTTTCAGAAAAATTCCCGATCATCCAACCTAGATTCACCCAACATCCATTGAGTTTAAAAATACACAAGTATAATTCATCTAGATGTGACCTTACTTCTTGGCACTCGTGCAAAGGTGAATTTCATGCCTCTCGTAATTGCCGCACTCGAGCAGCTTTCCATGACCAAGCCTTGACCCCCGACCTCTATAATCGCACGAGTCATGACCCCCCGCACCGGCTTGAACCGCACACTTTGAAATGACAAGGCTCAAGATCATTCCATGAGCCCTTGAACTGCGTAGCTACGCAGTAGCCCAACCTTCCTTGACCCCCCGTAACTACGCATCGATCTCTCAAAAATTCTCATCCCTTCATTATGTCCCACCGACTCTGAAACCGCACATTCTTGTCCCTCAATCCAGCTTTCGAACTATGCACTCGTGAAGTATCAAGGCTCAAGGCTCCCACTTTCCTACCTAGAATGTGCAACTCCACATTCATTTAGCCTCCCTTCCTAGCTTGTCTCTTGTTTCGAGCTCGCTTTATGGATCATAATGCATCGTATTAGGCTAGGGGTTTTCGGATTGATGTAATTTCATCCCGAGTGAATTGCGAGAATAGGTACTCTATCATTTCATGATAATATGATGAAGAAGGTAAGGAAGTAGTGAAACATGCTCAAAGACACTCTTTTAGCTGAACGCATAAGTAGATTGATCGGGGAGAAAGTGAAGGAACACTAGTTTGCGACCACTATCCAAGACTTGAGATCATTGAAGACTCCTTATCACGAAGGCATGCAGAGGAGAAAAGGAATAATCCTTCACGAATATATTCAACTCTCAACAAAAAACATTGGCTTGACATTTCCATGTCTTCAAGAAGTCCATATTAACAATTTCATGTCATGTCATTTCATGAGTGGTCAAATGCCACATCACTATTGTGGACCATGTATATTGTATTAAAAAAGCATTGTAAAGTGGAATTACAAAACACATACATGGAATGTAAAGAATCATGTAAGTTGAAAAGTCATGAGGGTAGTCAAAGAGTCACCCTTGGTTATATATACTCACTCATTGTATGAGCAAAATAATTTTTCACCTTGGCTCCACCAACAAAGCATTATAGAGATAAGCTAGTTCTTTTGTGGAGCAAGGAGTGGCTCCAACTCTCCACTATTGGAGCTAGTTATGCTCATTCTACATATGTGTCTTGGAAATTTTAATTAATAACATAAGCCTTTCAAGCCATCACGTTCTTCATGCAAGGACTATGAATGTTTGTAAGACTATTCTACAGATATTTGTACTTCATGTTTTCTTTCACATGTGCTAAGGTAGTTGAACTTTTTATGTTATTTTAGTACTTATCTAAATGAGAATGTGTTGTAATGGTTTTTATTATTGTCGAAGGTGTTGGGTCGTTCCCCTGTTGTCTCTAGGAACGACAACACCATCCTTGTGTACTATTCCGTAGGATATTAGGCAGTATATTTCTCAATTGTTGGTTGTAATGACCATCACATCCCTTGTGGACTATTCCGTCTGGGATGTTAGGCGACATGCGTGTCTCTTCCCGGGTGTTACTATTGCCTCTCTCTTTGAGGCACACTCTCTCTCTCTCCCCCATATTAGAAGAAACTTGACACACTTGCAATTGGATATTCACTGGGCACACCCCCCTTTATTTTCGAAAGTACATCTGCACCCCTCTCTCTGCTGACATTCGAGCCAAGAAAAAGATTTAAGAATATGGTAATTGAGCCTTTATTCCAGATGGGACTCTTACACCAAAGAATGTGAGGTATAATTGGGAATTAATATTGGGGAGATCCCTTGAATTTTGGCGGGTCTAGCATCGTCAATAATTCTAACACTAGAAGGAGGGAAGTAAGTCTTTTATCAATGATAACCCCACCAACCCCAAAATATCAGCTATTGATTAAGGAAAAAAATGCTCAATGAACCTCCCCTACTCATGTTTCGACTTTGGTGACTCTTCCCAACCACATCCAACTAATACTTGTGTGAAATCCCATACAATCAACTTCATGCTATCCGTCATATAACCTTTGTCACTTCACAAAGGAAGTTGGATTGATCTCGAGAGTACTCTTTCTTCCATATTCTTCATAGAAGAAAAAAAATGCCTAATGGGATAGTGGTTTCCTCCCTTGAAGACGTGGTTCTTGAAACCCTTTAAAAGTTAGTAGATTTTTTGGAAAGTGTAGAAGAACCTCCATTATTTAGGTGGCAATGGAGATATCTCCGTACTCTCGAGCATAACTTTTTCATGTGCTAGGAGGTGATGAGGAAGAAGAATAGCCATGAAATTCTAACAAAGAACATGAGGAGAGAAACGAATAAGAGATGGTATAACAAGATATGGATTGGATGTCTCAAGGCCCACTTGCACTTCCGGGATGTTTTGCACAAGATTCCAAAGCATCCGGATAAGCTCTTATCAAAGTATGACCGCAATAAAACAAGTGAGGGGTCGAAGACCTTCTCGGATAAATCTTATCTACATTTGCAAACACTTGAGGTACGTCAAAATGATGTTGCATGTATAATTTTCCCATGTACCTTAAGTGGTAGAGTATATGTATGGTATGACAACCTTCCTTCGAAATCCATCTAGAATTGGAGGGGGTTTAAGAAAAATTTCCTTGAAATATTTATTGATGATAAGACCCCCACCATGCTATTAAAAGAGTTGGGTGATGAGCTCCATCATTAGGTACATTTGGAGGGGGTTAATGGTCACCTTTTTTCCCTTATTAAGTCTCGTTTTTCATGCATTTTAATTATATTATGGTCTTATGATGCTAATGTAGGTGGTGATTGAGGCTTAACATACTTTGAGTACCTAACATAAGATTAAATGCGGGGAAAATCATGAATATATGGCATTTTTGTGGACATTTTGTCATAAAGACTCGGAGTATACAACAAGGAGAGATTCTAGGGGTTTTCCACCCTCCTTAACTCACAAAGGCATCCAAGGGATCCTCGAGATTCCCTCCAACATCTCGAAATCAAAGGCAACCAAGAAAACTCAATATCAAGTACACTCAAAGCCGTATTTTTTCTTGGAGTCAAGTGGATTAATCACCTATTTTATATGGAGTCATTGGTAGCTACCCTTTAGGTTAAATAGAGGCGAGCAAGAGCTCATTAGGATTCGAAATTTGGAGAAAGCCATTAGGTTCTTTTCTCTTATAATCATTTTTTTCAAGACTTTTATATTGATGTAATGAGACTATCCTTTGAAATGAAATGAGTATTCGGACTTTTCCTTACTCGATATAGTTCCGAGAGAAAAGGCTTGTGGGTTGGGGCCCAATCCATGTGCCTCAACCTCTCTTGTGTAATAATTCTTTACTTTCATGTCATTTAGCTAGTTTTTGCTTATGAATATTTAGCTAGTTTATTGGTATGTTCATTTACTATTTTTAGTTTGCTTCCATTTATCTTTTTGCTTTCAGTAGATTTAGTCTGCATACATGAGTGGTAGAATAGGTGATAACTTCATAAAGATGTGATTCAAGTCTCCCCCCTCTCATCTTTGTCAATAGAGATTGAGGAGGGTAGACCTTCCCGAAAACCAAAAAATGCTTCTTAGTTTATGGTTTCTTGGAATGGATGAGATTAGTTGTCTGTGATTCCATGAATATGTTTAGTATGTTGTGGTAGATCTATGTTTGTAGATTAGAGTAGATTTTCTTTACAAATTCAAGTCAAATTTTCCATTGTGATTATCGAGAATTTGTCCATTTTTATTACATAAATGGGTAGTATTCTTGTAGTTACGAGTAGCACAAACAAGGATAACTTCAACAACACCTTCAACATCATCCCTCATCTTCCATCAACCCTCTTTTCATCGAAATCACCATCAACCACCGTTTTTCGGATTTTTCATCCCTACACCATGAGAAAACCCCTAGCGGCGCAAGACAAGCTTCCCAAAAGGTTCCCGAGCTTTTCCAAGGGGTGGGCGACCTTCCACTCATCCTAATCCACCTTCATACCACTTTCCCTACTCCTTTTCCACCTATTTTTGGCCTCGGATTGCCCTTGGACTCGTTTCATGTAGCAATTCGGGACTTTCACGTAACACTATAGGAAACCTATAACATCACTTGAAATAACACTCGTGGGCCCCACCTTAAGCATAGAAACCACCATCCGCATATTATAACCCTAAAAAAGCCACTCATACACCTCCCGCCCTTACCCCCCATGTGTTCAAGCCTTCCATGAGCCACCTTAGCACTTTCTTCTCTTAGTCGCAAAACAACACATTTTCAAGCATAGTTAGGTCATGAATAGTTGCATGAATAAAATCATGATAGATAGAGAACAAGGTAAGTAGAGTGCTTTTTAGCCATTTGGCCTAGCAAAGTGTGATTAGATTAGTTTCTTTTATGACATTTCAATTCAACAATTTACTTCGTGCAAGATACCTAGGTTTCTTTTCAATTCTTATCATAGTTTAATAAGTAGATTTATTTCATTGCGAGAATAGTTATGTGTACTTGTTTTTTGTATCATAGTTTGTACTTGCTTTCGATAGTGCCATGATTTTAAATCATTGTAGTCATAGGCTTAATTTCGAAGTGTGATAGACTTCATCTAGAAACCCTAGAAGTAGGAACCTTTCGTAAAGCTCAGAAGAGGACGACATGAGTAGAATGCATCTACTATGTATATAGCACTCGTCAACTCCATGTTTGTATGAAAACCCGGGTTGATAAAGTAAATTAGGGAAGCCTCTCGGGAGTTGCAACATTCTCGGTGAATTACTAGGGCTCACCAATTTTTGGCTCCATTTCCAGGGAGGTGTCTAGTATATGCTTAGATTTTATTTTTAGCATTATTTTCTCGTTTTCCTTTTTTTATGGTTTGTTTCAAAAATATTGAAAAAAAATAACAAAAAAATATGATTTTCATGCCTCGTAGGAGTAGGGATACTCAAGGAAATATTTTACCTAAAACCCCCCACATCACCACATAGTCACCCTTCACTCTTCTTCGGTGGTTATGAGGTTGAACAAACCATAGGTGAGCCTTACGAAAATTTTTGAGGAACCTATTGGGGAAGAAGAAGATCTTGTTTCAATTGAGGGGCCCCGCTTCACCTATCTCAAACATGTCTAACACTCGAAACCCAAGAAGCTTTTCCCATAAGAGAGGTAGATGGGGAAACTAAGACGAAAAACATTAGCCCCTCATCTCTTCCACACTTTCATGGACTTACCTCATAAGATCCCGTCACATTCATGTTTTAATTTATGTTGTTTGTAGGACCTATCACTATGCCTCAAATGATCGAAAAGCTGAAGCTATTCCCATCCACCCTTAAGGATGCGACCTTGCTATTTGGTTCATGGGTCTACTTGGGAACATCATCACTACCTAGGCATAGATCCAAGAGGCCTTCAACAACAAGTATAAATACTACTGTATGTACAATGAAACTAAATATGAGATATTCGAGAAAACTCTAGGGCTCGATGAATCCCTAGAATACTATGAAGATAGGTTTCAATTAAACTATAAGAGAGCCAATTTTACTCTTGATCCCGAATCGGTTAAACTAGTAATTATCCGAGGGATCGGAGAGGAGGTGTTATAAACCTTAAATATGTTATCAGGGAGGAGATATCTACCAATTTCCTTATGAAACAATCAAAAATGTCTTCAGAGAACCATTATAGCGTAGTGAGGAAGAAAGGAAGAGCTGGCCAAAGTACATCCAATACCCCTTCCTCTTCCACCTCCATCAAACATGAGATTGGAAATATGCTAGAGGACTTCAAGAGTGACATGTTTCACACCTTGGAAAATGAAACAAGCTCTTTGGAGCATAGTTTGTTTTCTAGTGTCAAGCTCCTTCAAAAATGAAATAAGCTCTTTCGAGGATATTTCTTTTAATGTGTCAACCTCGTTAAAAAATGAAACCGGTTCCCCCTTTCAAATTGAGTCTTTGTTTAGATCTCGTAGAATCCCCGATCGATTCTTTCGCTTGATCTTCGTATTTAAACCTTCACCCCATCCATCTCGTTTACTCAGTGTGAATGGAATGAAGCTTGGGGGGGCATGTACCTTGAATTGAGTCACCATGCTCGGGGGGCATACCCAATGTTCAAACATAGTTTATCTTTGTTACAATCTTGTGTGAAAATGAAACCAATCCCAAGCATAGTTTATCTTTGATTCAAGCTTGTGTAAAAATGAAACCAATTTCAAGTAGAGTTTCCCATATTTTCAAGCTTGTGTAAGAAAGAAACCATTCTTATTTTACTTCTTGTGATTTCCATTTTATCGACTCGTTTTTCCGGATCAACCTTGGTTTTTTTCATTCCATCGTCACCATATTCTTGGCCGATCATACGCCTTCACTTGATTGTTTTACCCATTCCTAAGGAACACTTGCAATGAGTGGTATTTTAGAAAACCTCTTGACCTTTACTTAATATGAGAAGTTCCACCATCACCGAAACCGAGCTATTACCCTTATTGCCACTTGTTCCTCCAAGAGGAGTCAACTTTTAGCTCTTTTCTAACTCTCAAAAACATGAAAATATTTTCGATCTCTTGTCATTTTGAACTCTATTAAAGGTTGCGCAATGTCATTTACCCAATATACATTTACCCATTTTTTAGGGGTGGATAAAATATTTATGAAAAAGGAATACCTTAGTCAAACATGGCTAAGAGGTTCTCTCGGATATTGTTTCTACCTTCGGATATATGAGAGTACCTATGAAAAGGTACCGTCTGCAGCTTTTCTTTTATGCTTCTTTTTCAAACTCTCTAAACATGAAAAGACGTCGATTTCTTCCTTTTTCGGACTCGTCAAAATTTACATGACATCGTAAATCTTCATCATGACGTTATCGAGTTCCTCCTTCCTAAGGCTCGTAAAATGTACTAGGATGGATTTGTTCGAAGGACAAAATTATATGCTATCCTCTTCATGATTGTGTAAAAAATAAATAGGTGCTCACTAGAAATGGTGGGGAAAAAATGGAATTTGTCAGTTGTGTTGGCAAAGTATGTCACTCTTGAACATGACACTTACTCTACAGCTCGTGTCTGGGTTGGGATATCTTCACTCTGTCACTTTGCTTCCATGGGTTTGGAAAATATGTTTGCCTCTCATTCAATTACCAATCTTGTCAACATGACCTCTAATCCTATTTGAGTCAAATGTTGGGAAATTCCGTAGTCGTGTCATCGATATTTTCAAGAGAAAATGTAATATCCCAAAATGGGAAAAACGGGAATAGAGTGCATAAAAACGCTGAAATATGCGAAATATAAATGGATCAAAACATGAGACAATAGTAAATCCATTCCCATTATGAATACAACAGCAAAATAGGTACAAGATGTTGAGGAAAAGATCACTCAAGTTGGGCAAACAAGCCTCCCATGAAAGCATACACCTAGATCTAAAATGTTGTTAATACATGAAATACAAGAATGTAGTAAATTGCGTTGTCTATGAGAGAATAGCAACCGAAAGATAGAAAAATATATTGCTACGACATAATTCTCCAAAATTGATAAGGCTATGGCTGATCCGATAATCTCTACAACCTGAATCACCGATGGGAGATGGCTAATTCTCCTCCAACGGATCTTCTAAATGAAGGGTTGATCCCCACACGGGAAAGTCCAAACACTCCAAATAGGGAAATAAACCTACTATTGTAGTCTGCTCTAAAAAATAACGTAGTCCTTGAGGAAAAAGCTCAGCACTGTAGCCGATGATCGCTACTTGGCCCCGGTGAAAAAATATGTAATGAAGCCCTAAGAAATTCCTCACAAGCTTCCCGATGAAAGGATGATCCCTCCAATGGAAAACTAGCTCATAAATTGGAGATCTCTCTCCTCCACCGCTATACCCTTGTAACACAACCTAACTCTAAACAAAAGCTCGTGTTGTACATGAGACTGAAGCTTGGCAAAATGCCCGAATGTGGAAGTATAGTGCAAACTCTTCCAAGAGCTACTCAATGAAAGAGGTGGGATTCTCGATCAAGAGCACCCCCTGTGCTAAACAACACCGCAATATTAGCTAAACAAAGCTGAAGAAAGCTATATGTATAAACATACCATATATCAAAACATATACATATATCAACATAATCAATATGGCTGCCATCCTCTTCCTTTTATAAGATATGAGCTTCCAAACCCTAATCCCCATCCATTAATGACACTACTTACATGCAATGCATCTCCATCTAAAACTTCACTCGTCCCTCCATGACAGTCCATTCTGCTTTATTTGGTCAAATTCGACCAGATAAGGTGCTCTAGACCCCTATTCATACCTTAGGGTGCTTTATTAAGATGAAAAGATGATCCACTTTCACATGAGAAGTGGTTTTATTCTTCATAAAGATATTTATGGGTCTCCCTACCCACTTATTCACCTATCTAAGTGACAAAGAAAAAACTTTAATATTCCAATTAGCTGCAAGCTAATTTAGGAATATTACAGTCCTCCCCTACAAAATGTTGCTTGTCCTCAAGCAACTACAAGGATGCTGCAAAACCTCCAATAGATATGTCTCCTCCCAAGAATAAAAATTTTCCTTTGGTGGATAAACTAAATAGCTCTTATCGTTAAAAAGTGGGAGATATATGGAAAGAGTTATATGCTGTCCATTGGCCTCCTCAAGGCATGAGAGTTGGTAAATGTTCGATGCCTCAATCCCAATGAGAAACTTCACTCTCCATGCTATCATCCAAACAAAATGAGACATCCTTGGTAGCTCATAGGAACAATCACCAATCTCGTACTTGCGCAATGTATAGGGGATGCATGGCTGAAAATGAGAGATACAATTGTTCAACTTATCGCTGTCTCTCTCTCCATTTATGATAAATTTGGAGTCACCGATCTTGGGCTACAATATTATAGTCCTCATGAAGCCAAAAGATACTTGGAACCTCATGATCCCACTCTTTGGTTCTAGGAACCTCTCTTGCCCAATCCATCCCACTTATAGTGAATATGATGTCATCACCATATGGGCTCCAAAAGAAATATGGACTAAGTGTCACATGACATACTGATGGTGAAAAATAGTCCCTCAAGTGAGACCAACGTTATTCGCCTCTAGTCGCCTCAAAACATCATATGATAAGTGGCCATCCAACCACTTGCTTGCTGCCATAAGATTCTCAAAAGCTTGAAATAATGAAGGACATTAGGTGTTAACTAAATATGATCCAAACAAAACATGTTTTGCCTAAGGTCCTTCATGAAGTGGTCATTCCCATCACTCGAATGTAGTCCCAATAGGACCATGAAATCCAAAGAGAGGCTTGATCTCTTATGGAGCAATGTGCTGCAAATGCATTGTAAACGAATGCACATACATTGTTAGTTGATAAATAAGCATCAAAACACAATATTTACGATATATTGTAGACAAGTTGGTGAAGAGGTCCATAGATGAACCTTTCCCATTTCTCCATAAAAAGGGGAAATGATGGTAACAACCTTGCAAGGTGGTTGCTTTCCTCCTCATACATCAAAAAAGCTACATATCTCCCCTGATATGTTGGTGCACATATTCTTTGAGAGCCTCCCAATAGAATGCCTCCATGATGGTGTGATAAGACTCAATGAAGTCTACATGTCCTAAAGAGAGTGCCTCATATGATGCATGTAGAATCTCCTTCTTTAGCTTGGAGCCCTCTATTCAAGTAGATCTAATCATGGAAATAAATGACTCCATCAACCACTCTATACCTCCCATCTATCACTTTCCCATCAAGAATAGTACATGTGAAGAGGTTCTTGGAATATTCCACCAATAGTTGGGACTCCCAATATGGATCTAGGATTCCCACAATGACAAGACCGTAGAAATATGAATTGAAGCACTTGTCTCATCATAAATCTCCTCTTTGACATGCTTAATGCCAAAGTCACATGTTGGAGTAATGCCACCTCACTTTTGTTGCCTCCCCTTGCAATTGATCTTGCCCAAGACAAGATTGAAGTACATGGAGGTCAACCTCCTCTTGAAAGGTATTTCCCATCCAAAAATTCCACAGTTTGGCCAATGTATATAAGAGTGTCAATAACCTCTTTTCATATTCATAAATCTTCCTCATGTGTGGAAGTATCATTTTCTACTCCAAAGATATGGATTAGCCCTTTGTAACTATGCATCATGCCATCATAGATTTATGAATAATCATTTTTCAGACGCAAATGGTGGTGGTGAGATGGCAATGTCCATATCGAAAATTTCTCACTCCTCCCTTGAACCCATCAAAGGTTATCTGCACTATGCTAGCTTCTCCCAAGGCTCCTTCCTTAGCAAAATATATCAATGCTACACCATGTTGAGAGAACTCTTTGTTCATCTTCCAATCGTGGGTCTCCCCGGTGGAATGCCTCCATGTAATGAGACATCAAGGCCTAGAAAAGGTTATATATGTGAGTGGAATGATTTGTCCCGGTCCTCATCATGGGAAAATTCATCCTACCTATTCTCGTGCATCAACCTTCTGAAATATAGAGGGGTGTGTGCTCCTAGTCATATGATGCCGACCATCCTCCCTATCTCTTATCTGCAAGATCTCACAATCTATCAATGATAGCACATGATGCTCATGGATTGTGCCTTGATATCCACATGAGATTCTTGGGAACTTCTTGCAAGGGCACAAGGGTTCCTCTCATTGGAGAAATTGCCTCATCTTCTCTCTTCATGAGGTATGAGATCTGCTCTCGGTGTGACATTTTTGTTACCTTTTTCCTTCTCTTCACCATTAATGGAGGGTACCTCATCATCATTGTGAGGTTCTTTGTTTTGATTCTCTTTTGAAAAAAGAGATCTCCATGTATTCCCTTTAAGAAGGGAGCTCCTCTTGGAGTGAGGATCTTGCCTCTAGAAAGGTATTATGAAAGTTTTTTAACCTCCCTCAATAGTATTATGAAATGGAGCTCGGGTTTATAGATCCTTCCAACTCATGCAAAGGTTTTGTTTGTTTATTCTTGGCTAGCTCAACCAAGGAATTTTCATAATGTTTTACATCAAACCTTTTTCACTAACCTCCTAGTGAAATTTTCATAAGTAGATACATTTACATGATTCAAGGAAGAAGTTTCATAAAACCACCAATCATAAGCCTTACCTTCAAGATGCAAAGATCATGTTACTCTAGGGATTCATCTTCTGAAACTTGGTGCTCACTGTAAATATGTGTCTAGCTCCTTCAGCCCAGAGCCCTTGCTATACTTTTAGGTGACCCATCAAAACTAGATAAAAATAATCTACCCAAATCATGTTTCTTGCAGCACTTGCTTCTATTGTGATTGGTAGGTCTTCTATTCTCCTTGATCGTGCAAAATCCTTGGAAGTTTAGATGATCTTTGAACCTCCGAGATTGAGATTCATACTCTTGAAGATAGTCACTAAGGAAGTATCCTCCTTTGGTACATCTCCTTCCTCCATCTCTTTTGCTATGAACATAGGAATGGTAGAGCGTTGTAGATCTCATGGTGTAATTGAATGTTCACATCCATAATGTGAAAATCTAGAGCTTTCTTCATGTACAAGCCCTCTTGGAGAATCTCTATATCTCTCCATTCTCATCTCTTTTATGTCTCTCGTTAATGCACTTGCATAGTTTGAAGAAGATGTTTTGAGAACTCCTTCCCTATCGATAATGAAGTGTTTCCTTCATCTCTTCTGCAGATATTCTCCTTCCTATGAGAAGCCTCAGTTAGATGACATAATGGCCTGAAGTACATAGATGAGCCAAGATTATGATCCGATACCACTCGTAATATTCCAAAATGGGAAAAGCAGAATAAAGTGCATAAAACTGGAAATATGCAGAAATATAAATGGATCAAAACATGAGACAACGATGATCCATTCCATTATGAATATAACAACAAAATAGGTACAAGATCTTGAGGAAAATATCACTCAAGTTGGGAAAAAAAGCCTCCCATGAAAGCATACAAATAGATCTAAAATGTTGTTAATACATGAAATATAGGGATGCGATAAGTTGCGTTGTCTATGAGAGAATAACCTGGAAGATAGAAAAATACATTTCTAGTGATATAATGCTCCAAAATTGATAAGGCTAGAGATCCATGCTCCAAAACATATTTCAAGGTCAACCCGGGAAAGGTTTCAGGAAATACACACTATCTACAAAATATACGAGATTTGGCCATAGGGCTGAATAATATCCGCAACTAAATCACTAATGGGAGATGGCTCATCTGATATACAAGATGGCTGATCCTCCACACATATCTCCTAAATGAAGGGCTGATCCCCACACATGAAGTCCAAACACTCCAAATAGGGCAATAAACCTACTGTCATGAGACTTTGCTCTCCAGAAATTAACGCAAATCCTTGAGGAAAAATGCATTGTAGTTGATGAGCGCTACTTGGCTTTCGGTGCCAAAATATGTAATGAAGCCATGAGAACTTCCTCACAAGCTTCTGGATGAAAGGATGATCCCTCCAATGTAAAAATAGCTTAGAAATTGGAGATCTCTCTCCTCCACTCATACACCCCTGCAACACAACCCAACTCTAAACAAGAGCGCATTGTACATGAGACTAAAGCTTGGCCAAATGCTTGAATGTGGAATTATAGTGCAAAATATTCCAAGAAATACTCAATGAAAGAGGTGGGATTCCCAATTAGGATCACCCCGTGCTAAATCAATACTGCAATCTTAGCTAAGCAAGCGGAAAGAAAGATATATGTCTAAATAGACCATATATCAAAACATAAAAATATATCAACATAATCAATATGGTCGCCATCATCTTCCTTTTATAAGTATGAGCTTCCAAACTAAGCCCCATCCATTAATGGCACTACTTCCATGCAATGTGTCTCCATCTAAAAGCCGTGTTGTCCCTCCATTAATGTCCACTCCTCCATGACAACGTTGTTGATCCGGTCCAAGTTGACCCGACCAAGGTGCTCCAGCCCTGTTGATACCTTAGGGGTTCTTTATTAAGCCGAAAAGATGATCTAATTTCACATGAGAAGTGGTTTTATTCTTCATAAAGAGATTTATAGGTCTCCCTACCCACTTATTCACCTATCTAAGTGACAAAGAAAAACTCTAATATTCCAATTAGCTGCAAGCTAATTTAGGAATATTACGATGAAAAATCCTTACGTAGTTTGTACATTCCTTGATCCTCTCGTTTGACTCTTGATTAACACTCATTACATTCTCTGTTTCATGTTGATGATGTGGGATTCATTATGACCATCCTTCGATGGATCACTTCTGTCGACTTCAGCTCTTTATCCGAGAAGTCGATCTAGAGACTCATTTCTAGTACCCTAGAGCTTGCATGCCCTAATTGCAAGTTCTTCGCATTCGCACGATAGTTCAAATCAATTGCCTTCGATCGTGATTTCACGTGTGTTCGACTTCGACTCTTTATTCACATATCTTGGATTGTATCGTTAGTACTTTGAGAGCCATTTTCATCATTGGTGGTTTCTCTCGCATCTCGTTAATAGCTTTCATCATTGGCCGGTAATCGGGTGACTTTCTTGCATGTTTGATTTCAACTCATTTACTCGCATGCTTGAAATTGTATCGATCGCAGTCCTCGATAGAGTGGAAGACCCTAGATTTTATTCTCTAGAGTCCATGTTGCGAGGCGATATGATTTGTCCATGATTGGATACATTTTTTCTTTCATATGGATGGTTGCGACCATACCATGAATCTATATGTGGTCCTTTTCGGATGGATGGATATGACCATACCATGGTTTCTTTTATGGATGGCTACGTCCATACCTTGATTCATGTATTTTCATGAGAGATTCACAGGTTATGTATATGTATCTATGCTTGATTTCGTGTATCTACATGGCAACATTCGGTTCCTTGCATACTTGTAAAGCACTTCACCCCTCACTCATGTTTGGATTTCATGCTTTAGGGGGCATCATCAGCACAAAAAATTGTCACACGTCCCCTGTACTCCCCATTCTTGGAGGACCCATACAATGACCCTTGTGTACTTTCCAAGCATGGAATACATACCCCTTAACCACACTTTGTATGCCAATTCATCTCCCTTTACAACTTTTTTGGAAGATCCCTATAAAAACTAGGTCGACACTTTGTCTCGGTGTACCGACCCGCGCTGATAACGAGATTTGCGACTGACCTACGCCGTTCGATTCTCTATCTCAATGCCGACCCACGCCGATCCTCTTTTGGAAAGTTTTTTAAAAAATAGAAACAAAGTTTCCATGACTAGAAGCTTCGCAAGAAGTGAGAGCTGGAAGTTTGTTTTGAGGATGTGGCCGAGGAATTCCCCTTTGGGCTTCTTGTTCCCAAGAAATAGGAACTACTCCAAAGGATAAGCTCTTTTCCCATTATTTGAGGGCCCATAACCTCCTCCTCCATTTTAATATAAGGAGGCCTCCTTCACCTCTGCCGCCTTATTTAGCTAGAGAGGAGAAGCAATTATAGCTTTCTGAGAATAGAGAAGAGTGTGATCGTTTTTGTGTGTTAGGAACATAGTGAGATCTTGGACGTTTGTGTGTGAGGGTGTCGCAAACGTGCTTGGATACGGACTTGCCGAAGGAGAGCCTCATCATCAAGGCTTGGTTGTAAACTCCCCTTGTCTTTATCATAATAAAATGCAACTCGATGTTTATCTTCCACTCTTGTTTACATTTATAATGAGATTTCTAGCATTCCTTGATATGTTAGATAGGTTGTAATTTTTTTTATGTTTTTTGTGATTTTACGCTTGTCATGGTGTATTGACTATTTGTACACGAAATAAAATGTTGGCATCAACGTGTACGGAGCTTGAGGAGAGCGACGCATCACAAAGCTTCGATGGAAGATGAGAACATAGCATAAGAACAAGGTAGGTCATCTTCCTTGCTCTGAATTCCATTTGCTGATGCAGGAAGGTAGATGTTAGTATGTTCCCTGTAGTTTCTATACCCACCCTAGTGCTAGAGGGATCACCTTTGTTCTACAAGAGGGGATTTACCTACAAAACAACCATCCAGATCTCGAAAATAAACTCAAATCTATCATATGAAGAAGAAAAGCATCTATGCCAACTTTTAAAAGAAAACCTAGATGCATTTGCTTGGGATTAAAAGGACATGAAAGGGGTGCATCCGTCATTATGAAAATATCATATTTACATCAAATAAGGATGGAAGCCTATCAGAAAAAACCACAAATAAGGGATGAACCTAGCTCCAAAGGACATAGTCAAGGAAGAGTTGCAGTAAATTGTTGGATGCGAGTTTCATTTATCCTATATCGACAGGTGAGTAGGTATATCCTCTCGTCCTAGTCCCAAAGAAGATGGGTATAATCGGATCCAAATCGACCTAAAGAGCAAGATAAGAATAATTTCACACGCCATTGGGGTACCTTCACTTACGAGTCCTACCCTTTTGGTTTGCAATGCCCCAACTATGCTCCAAAGAGTCTGTCTTGAGCATATTCTTCACGAGCTAGTCCATGAATATCTTGAAATCTACATGGATGATTGCACACCCGTGTGGGGATGAATTCCAAGAAGCTCTCTCCAATTTTGGAAAAGTGATGAGAAGGTGCATTGAGATGCATCTATCCCTAAGCCCAAAAATGTGTGAATTCCTGAAAAGAGCGAGGAGTTTTATTAGAACACTCAATCTCCCAAGCGAGAATACATGTGGACTCGAGTAAAATCACTATTATCAAAAGGGTACATTCTCCTCAAGAGTAGAGATGTGTCAAGAGCTTCTTAGGGTTAGATGGCTATTACGAAAAGACTCATAAAAGATATCAATAATATGGCTTCACCACTCTTTGGTTTATTGACCAGAGATTTTCCGAGTTTACTTGGTCCGGGATCCCTTGTCAAGAGGCTTTTTGAGCTCATTAAGGGAAAGTTGACCACGGCCCCATTATCTAAGGTCCAAATTGGACTTTTCCTTTCCATATCCACATAGATTCATCCGAAAAATATGTGGGGGAAAAATTAGTAGTTATAAGACAATCTTTCTTATGCAATCTATTTCATCAGTAAGAACTTGTTTAAAGTTGAGCTCAATTATACCGTTACGAGAAGGAGATGTTAGCCATTGTCCATGCTTTAAACAAATTTAGACATTATGTAACTGGGTATTAGACCTTTGTTCACACCGATCATGCAACCATCAAATATTTATTGAAAAAAACCGATGTTAATGCTATGATAATTATATGGTTGCTTACTTTTTTAGAGAATTTTGACCTAACCATTGTTGATAAACCCGGAAAGGAGAATGTTGTTGCAAATTTTTTTGTTCGAGTTAGCTCTATCCCGCAAGTGAAGAAGGAATGGTGGATGACCAACTACCAGATGAACATCTCTTTGTTATATCAACACTCTCATCGTGGTTTTCTTGACATAGCTAACTACTTGTTTCGCTGGAAGGTTCCCTCGTAATCTCTCATTCAAGGAGAAAATAAATATCATCGGAAAAAGCACGCCTTTCACATGGATTGGGGGAAATATTTCCAAGCTAGGACCTCGACCAAATTCTCAGCAATATGTGTGAGGGAGGAAGAAAAAAATTTGATATCCTCTTTGCATGTCACGATAGCCCTTGTGGAGGCCACTTTTCTACAAAAAAGGCACGCCTTCAAAGTTTTGCAGAGAAAGATACTATTGGCCTACCCTTCACCGAGATTCCAGAAGATACACCAGCGGGTGTGACTAGTGCCGACGGATGGGAAAATCTACACAAAGGGATGATATGCCTTTGCACCCTCGGGTGGTCCCTTGAGCCATTTGAAAAATGGGGCATGGACTTCATTAGACCTATTGATCCACCATCTGGACAAAAAAAGTATATCATAGTCCGCACGACTCACTGAAAAAGTGAGGTCGAAACAAAAGTCGTGAAGGTAGCACCCGAGGAGAAAGTAGCGGAAATTTCGAGGGAGAATGTGTTTTACAATTTTGGATACCCCGGAGAATTAGTCACCGATTGGGGGCACAATTCACTTCTCATATAATTGAGAATATTTCTGAGGAGGAAAAAGATAAAGCATAAGACTTCTATTGCCTACCACCCTCGGGGAGAATGGCCAAGTGGAAGTGACTAACATATCCTTGGAGAGTATGCTCACCAAGGTTGTGAGCAACAAAAAAAAATATTGGGCGAGACATATTGGTAGAAGCTACTTTGGCCTATAACACTACCCGGAAAAAACAACAACACTATTCACTCCTTATGATCTAGTCTATGACAAGAAAGCTCCGCTTTTAGTTGAATTTGAATTCAACACCTTAAGGATGGTAAGTCAGTTATACCTAGATATGTCAAATGCCCTGAAAGAGAGGTTGTTGTAATTAAATGGATTGGATGAGTTCGGTATGTGTTGTAGTATTACAACAACCCCCATTTTTCTAAGTAAAATAGTATAGGAAGAACAATGGGGACCCTTTTAAAATTTTAGGATTAAATTCATTTTATTAGAAATAAAACTTAGAATTGGATTATGTTAGATTAAATTTTGTTTTTGTTAAAAAAACATAAGAAAATCATAAAAAAGCGCTCTAAGGAACCCATAAAGGCCAAAAGTACAAGAGCGGATATTAAATTGCCGAAATATAAATCTCTGAAAGGAAAATCACCGAAATAACAAATCAGTTGAAAACAAGCGAAACACCGATATGCGAAATTACAAATTACCGATATGCGAAAACTATGAAATACGTCATGTAACAAATACGGATATCGCAATCGTCATCCGAAACATACCGATATCGCATTCTGTTATCCAATAGAAATGCCATCAAAATATCACAATTTACGCATGTTGCACATTTCTTTGAATTTTTCGAAATTTGCTAATCATGAAAAGGCACGATCTCACGAGATCCCGATAAGATAACAATTGTCAAACTCACACAAGCCCATGCTATCAATTCAATGATATTTCGGGTGTTTTTATTATCTCGAGGTTTGCAATCGAATTTTATAATTATTTCATATTTGATACCAAGGATTCCCATTATGCATGAGTTAAATTGATACGACAATTAATAGCATTTGATGTGAACTTAGCTTACCCTCTCTGGTTTTCTTTTGAAAGGGTAATTCTGGAAACTTATGCATAAAAGGATATCAAGGCTGATTAAAGCATGAAGGAATTCTGTCACCCCACCTCAGTTAGTTGTTCAGTAAGAGGAAAACAACGAGATGGCTCCTTTAATCTTAGTCACAACATGCAACCCAAAAATTGGTTCCTCAAGTTGGGAAGGGATTTATCAGTTGTTTGAGAACGAAAATCCACAAGTAGTTTTGAACAGAAAAGATGTAGCTGACGGTTCTGCATCCATGGATTCAAACTCGTGGTCTGACGTAGCTAACTCTTTTCTTCACAGAATTGATGCCCGTCCTAAAATGCTGCCATACATCGACTTAGTAAAATGGTTGTTGGACCATGTCAACATTCGATATAGACAATTTATTACCAGAAACATAACAGTCATTGGTTCTCTCGGGCCTTCAGATTTGAAGGATATGTATCAATTTCCAGAGCCCTAGAAGAGATATGAGAACAACTTTGTTCAAGAATTCATACAAGAGAATGAACACCCTACAAATGTAATCAAGGATTGGAGAAATGATCCTAATCACCATAAACGCGATGATAAGGGCATGTACTTAGTAGTTTCTCTTAAAATCCCTTTGTCGCAAATTACTGCAATGATGTGTCATCTTTTTGGGTCTGCAAATACAACCAAGTTTAAGGAATATTGGAAACCCCTGATAGAAGCAGACTCTGATGAATATATTCTTGATTGGGCTAATATTTTGTCTGATAATTTGATTAGATGTATCATTGTCTATAGAGAAAATTGTAATCTATCGTCAAGTACAGTCACTCCTTTTTATATGAGTTCTTTTATCCCAGAATTTGTCTCTTTTTCTATTGAATTTCCATCATTAGGATGGAAATGGACCAGAGAAGTCAAAACCCCCATCTTTGTACAGTTAGAATTCCTGTCGAAATCAAAATACCACTCTCATATGTTTAAAAAATGTAATGATAGAATGCTCCCAATTTTTCAAGTCATTTTTGAAAGACAAATCCCTAGAGTCACCCATGAAGCCAATAGAAGTCTCAAGCCTATAGGAAGGTGGTTCGGAGAAGAATTTTACACATACATCTGAATTTTCGGAAGTCATTCTCGCCCTCATGTCCTACCCTTATATATACCAGACAAATTATTGGCTAAGGAAATTGCTTATAATATTGTCAGTAATGGGTTGACTAAATTTCTGAAAGATGCCAAAAGGACAAGTTGGCCAACTTTCCCTATTTCATGTGGGCCATATACTCTTGACAATTCCAAGCATGGATATCTTGAAATTGATCGATTAAAACCCTTCAATTTTCCAATTCTACCCAACAAAATTTATCATTCATATGGAATTTCTAGAGAAATAACAAATCAAGCTAAGCCTTGGGAGTTTCCAAGCGAGCCTAATAAATTCGACGATGTGTTTGAGTCAATCGCGGAATTCTTAAGAGTTAAACAAATAGCAACCGTAAGGTTTAGTCTAGAAGAGTTGATACAATTCAAAGAATATAGGGAAAAAATGAATTCTCATTTGCCAGACTACACGTTCCACAAGCCAATGCCAGAAGCAGAAAAAATTCCTGTTTAGATCCCTCCAGTTCAGGTACCAGTGCTAGGAGCAGAACTAGAAATCACGAATATTATGCAGGAAGAGAAGTTTAATCTGTTAGACTCCTGTATTTCACAGTATCACAAGGTGAGTGATTATTGCTTATATTTTTCATATTGAAAATAATATTCCATGGCTATCATTTATTTTCAAAGAAAGAAAGGGAGATCCTAATTTTCAAGGGCTTCAAAGGAATAAATCTGCCTCTTTCAGTTCAGTGGAAAGGGGAAAGTGTTGATGATAAGGTGTGATGGTGAGAAAACTCCATACTACTCTCATTCATGCCATCTACCCTCTTCCTACCCTTAATTTTTCCTAATTCTAAAATCCAACACTCTATCTCCCATTTAAACCCCAGACCCACATACATAACCTTTCGGGACTTCACTAGTAGCTCCGTCCACCCATAAAACAACCATGGCATAAAACATTAGACCATAAAATTTACCCTTTTCCGCCTTTCCACTTTATCTTTCTACCTTACCTTTTTCACATCGCAAACAATATTTCACCCGATCTCAGTTATATACCTCCAGGTATTCTGGTTCAAAATACGTCCTCATGTTTCGAGAGGGAAGACAAATATGGAAGAAGTACAAAGACCTAAATTAAACCTATTTCTGCCAGGGTAACGCATATATAGAACAGAACAAGAGCGTTATAACGCAGGCAAGCAATACATTGGCCGTGTTAGTGGCTAGGGCAACGCTCTGTTTACACTGGAGGGATGCGTTACCCGTGTTTTAAGTTTGAATTGGGAAAAGAGCGTGGAGAAAGATTTGAATCTCCGACTTTCCCTCACAAAGGAGTCAGTGCACAAAGGAAACTGCAGAAGCACCAGTTCATTATTGGTCATTGCCATAGAAGACTGAACTCCAAGAGAGGCAAAAACATGGAGATCAAGGAAACATCTAAGCCTTTTCCATTCCAAACTAGTGGAAAGAGAAGGGCAACAATGGCCTTCTCCCTCTCCTATAAGAAGGAGTTGAAGGCTCTTAATTGAAGGTCGAAGGATTGCTCAAAGTTCTTGCATACTTGTGGAATAGAGAATAGTGTGACATTGTGAAGGCCAAGAGTCAAAGAGGCTCCTAGAGAGTTTTTTGACTTGGAATTCTTCACTAGAGAGAGAAGAGAGATTGGGAGACTGAGGAGGGCTTGGTACAACCAATGGTTGTAATCCTCCTTCTTTCAAAATCAATAGAACTATGTTCGTTTTGTCCATTCGATGCTTAATGTTATATTGTTGTTTCAATATTTGTTTAGTATGATATGAATGGCTCAGATGTGTATAATCTAGATGTTTATTATTGATTTAATTGATAGAATACTTGTTATATTAGAAGTTACGCGGGTGCTTTGACTGATTGCAGGTCTCAGATTTGGAGCCGGCGAAGAAGGACTCTTACTTTGCTGCTCAGCGTTCTCCAAGAGATTCCAAGACCGTCAAAGAGGTAATTCTCTATTGTATTCCTTCAAGTTATTTCAAGCTAACATGAACATGCTCATGCCATCTTTGTGAACAGCATAGCTAATCTTACTGTCTGCCTCGGGCACCGGAAAGCCCTGAGAGGGATCCACGAAAACCAACCACCCAAGCAGTTTACCCTAAAGTAGAATTGGCGACTCCACTGGGGAGTGTCTCCATAGTTTCCGGACTATTTCTTCCTTCATTTCTTCTCTCCTTTGTTCAATATCCTTCCGACCATTTTTTGATGCCCGGTAGACATACCAAACGCTTGCAGAGTTCAAACCTGTTCCTGTCTGGCCAACTGAAGAGCTTTTCCCTGGTTAACGCGACCTATGCAGTTTATCCAGTGCGTTATAACGTGGTCTAGGCTTAAATACAGTGCGTTATAACGCTGTATTTTCTCACAGACAGAGCGTTACTCAGCCAAAAACCCTGCTGTTCACTACTGTGACTGTGTTTTAGCTGTAGAGTTTTTTGGCCACCAGTACCTTTCACAGACTGAATCCCTGTGCTTGTCTGCTAAAGCTGGCATTGATTATTTGTTTCTCTTATTTAGTTAGTGTGCAAAGCATTTACTTTTTTAAAGATTTTTTTTTTTTTTTTTTTTTTTTGCATTTAGTTGAGTTTATTCTGAAAGTTTAGTTCACAGACTGTTAAAGAGGTAGATAGAAGTCTGAATCTTGAAAGTTGAGCTGTGTTATTTACATGTTGGTGCATGGATGATTGATAAAGAAACACTCTTCATTGAAGTTAATATTTAGAGCATGTTTTGCATGGTTTATTGAGTCAAGAGTCTCACTATACTTCATACGTCCATTCCCCCTCCGCAAGACTAATAACAAAGTACACTAAAAACAAAGCGATAATAAAATCAATCTAATAACTCTTTTTGAGCTCACACAAACAGTAGTTCAGGCTAGGATCTTGGGTTAGGACAGTGAGAAAACTACCCAAGATCTCAAAACTTGAAAACTAGAGTCATTAACGAGTGAAATCTCGCTGCACTCACATTATTGGGACCGTTCCTTTACCGGAGCTCAGCGCGAGACAACACTTGGGTGCACTAGAAGGTAGCCCGCCTTCGAATGCATCCTGTGGGTGTGTTATATACTGGGGTTCCCTTCGGGGATGTCGAAACTAGATCGGGGATCTAGGTATTCTGCCCATATAGCACACTGTCCTTGACCGTGGACCCCCCTGATAGTGTCTGTGATTTGAGGTATCCTTAGTGGCCATACTTTTAGGGACTTACACAAGGTGACTGGGACGGGCTATCCTGGTACCTGAAACAGACGGACCTACTCTGTCTTCAGTCTTTAGGAGGGTACTCGTCTTCACGAGAGTGCTTACACCTATCGTCTAGGGTTCGGGCGAAGCTCTAGAGTAACCGTAACTGTACTTTCGACCAACCCTCTTTGTATGCTATTGTGAGACTGGATTTCATCACCAGTGAACGGTAGTACTCAGACAGGGCACCCTATACTGGCTGCTTGCTGATTGATTTTAGAGAGTCTTTTCTTTTTAGTAAGTGTGTGGTTACTGTCACTTGAGACTTCATAATATATCACATTTTTAATAAAATTTGTTAAAATTAAACCGGTCACCGTGGCGTCCCCTGACCCACGCCGTCTGTCTCGACGACAGCAAGGTCTACCTCCTCTCACTCTAGAGGAAAGATTGAACCTTGGTGAACCCGGGCCTTCTACGGAAGAGCAGTCTCCTCTGACTAATCTGGATTACCACATAGACCCTTATCAGCCGGAACTCTTGGAGGACCCTTTCACTGAAGGCGTTGTACCTAATTACAATCCTCCGCTCACTGATCCGTTAGGACCGGTGATAATCCAGATTCCACCGCGCCAAGATATGTCTGCGGCAACACCAACATCTATTTCTCCACCGGTATCCACAGGGTCGATACCAATGGAAACCATTCCTGGTTCGCCATCATCCTCCCCGCCGGTGGTCAGTTCTATGTCATTACTGGGTAACCCCAGTAGTCAACATATGCCTACCCCCAACCCTATGGTCAACACAACTGTCATTAGTTTACCGAACCCTTCGGCGTCTACTCCTATCGTGACCACGTTGGGGACCACGGTAGCTCCTCCCACGAGCACGACTACATCGGTGCCCTTTAACAACCCTTTCGGTTGGAACCCTCTGTTGAGTTCAAACCCCCTGGCCACTATACCAGGGGCAGTGTTATCAGTACACAGGTAGCAGGGAATATTTCTCTTTCTATGCAATCCTTAGGACAAATGGGACAACCCATTGTAAATACTATCCCCTTAAGTGGCTCAAACATAGGAGTAGGATCTATACCGTTGCCAAATTATGCAAGTACTAGTATGCCTCCGGGAAACTCTATTTCATCCATTTGGACTAACCAACCCCAACCTCCGTCTGGAGTGGGAGGGAACTTTTACGCTGGGGGCAACCAGCCATTTTCCCCTCAATACACTATGCCCTATGGACAACAACCGTATGTTCCTACTCCTCCACCTATGGGAGGTTTTTATCAAAGTCCCACTTACCCTTCTGGTAACACGTGGATGGGGGGACCCTATGGTCCAAGTAGTCAGCCCATACTGCCTTGGTTAGACTCGGGGGAAAATCCACAATTGCCTTTCTTGGCAGCTTTGGACATACTCGACATCCATAAGCTGACAAACGACCCCATCAACCACAACTCGCTTTGGCCTCCTATACCGCATAAGATTCCTTCAGATATCCCGAAGTTCGACGGGAAGCATGGGGACGACCCGGCCGCACACATCACTACCTTCCATTTGTGGTCCATATCCAATTCCATGGTAGATGATAGTGTCCGCCTTCGACTGTTTTCCCGCACCCTTACAGGCAATGCCGCCAAGTGGTACATTGAATTACCACGCGCCACCATCAATACGTTTGGCGCTTTAGCGACGGAGTTCTTAAAGAACTTTCAGCTACCAATTAGAGTGGAAACCGGCACAGAATTGTTAACATCACTGCGCCAAGACACCGCCACCCACATCTTCGACCATATTCATGAATGGAGACGTAGGAGGAGGCTTGTCAAAGCGCCAATACCGGACCATCTCTTAGCCAATTGGTTTTGCAAGTCTCTTTTACCCCATATCTCTAAAGACATTGGCCTTTCTGGGGCGGTGACAGAGGATCAATGTATATGTCGTGCCCAACACCTGGATTTAATCTATTCACAATCCGGCACGCTTTACGATCTGCTCCCCATGCCCTTGGTAATCCGAACCCTCCGGCTACTAAGAAAACCAGAGCTCATGCCGATGGTCTCGTTGGCGCGATCTCTGGTGTAGCCACCAATCAGTCTCGGGGGCAAACCTCCCAGCCATCCTCGGCTGCCACCGCCCCTCATCAAACGATTCCTCTCCCTTCCGCTGAGGTAAATTCGGTGCAAACCTCACAAAAACCCAACGGGAAAAATAGGAAGAATAAGAAGAAAACATCTTCTTCGGAAGAGCAGTCGAATAATCAGCATAACTCTAATCAGAAAAATGTTGCTAATGAAAAAGGAAAGGATAAACCCATGAGATTTCCTTGTAAAATCTGTGCGGAGGACCACTTGACATACAAATGTCCTAGGTTGCAGGAATGCACCGATTTTATTGCTAACAAGGATTCTGGGAGAACACCTACCGTTCTTCACAATCCTTTCCCCAATCAACAGCAGCAACATCAACATATGGTTGACAACCCGCCACAACCCCATCAACGGGGCAATGGTGGTTCGTATCCTTCCGGCGAAGGACCATCTGCCATTTATGGCATCGAGAGTATTGACCTTCAAACTCGCGCCAAGCTTTATGGAACTCCTACCATAGATGCTCAGGAACAAGGAACTAGTTCCAATCCGTCGCCGCCCAACGATTTACATATCGAAAGGCCTACTGTTGAACCTGTAATTCATCCCCCCAAAGGGACACTTCGACGCACGACTCATAATACCTCTGCACGTGCAGCCCAAAACTACAATATTGTAGAAGATTTGGTGCAGGCACCGTCAGCTATGTCTGCACTTGAAGTATTACAAACCTGTCCAGCACAAAGGAAAGCCTTGCTTTCGGCCATTGGTGGAATAGATCCCCAGGATTCCATGCTAGCAGTCTTTGATATGGAAAAGGCTAAGCCTCGCCTCTCGCATCAACTCACATTCCAGGTGCAAGTTGTGTCGAAAGGGAGACCCATCCATCGCACTGTCATAGACGAAGGTGCTTCGACCTGCGTTATGTCACAAGCTTGCTGGCTGAATTTAGGTTCTCCTACTCTAACCCCGCCATCGAATTCCCTTAAAGCTTTCGCTGGCCACACGTTCCTACCCAAAGGTTACCTTGCTAGCTTTCCCATCACTCTGAGTGGGAAAACGGTAAACGTGGACGTTGAAGTCGTAGAGCGTCATCTCGACTATAATCTATTGCTCGGTCGCAGTTGGTCTTATGCTATGACCACCATCGTGTCTTCGGTCTTCCGACTCATCCTATTTCCATTGGATGGGAGAATAGTCACGGTCGATCAGCTATCCTTCTGCACCCCTGATTATTCCACTTTACCAAGTAGCTCGGTACCCCTAATAGGAGGTGTCCCTGACTCTTACGTCAGTATCGGTACCAGTCTTCTGAAGGCATCTTCCCTACTGGGTTGTTTTCCTCTACCGCCGCCTCAGATCCCAAACACGGTTGCAATGATATCCACCTCTTCGGATGGCTCTATCGACCCATGGATCATTCCGGCATCTTCAGAAATTGATTCCTATGGAGATCAGATGCTGCTTTCGCCGGTTGAGTTGGCTTACCAAGCCATCCAAATCGCATCTGAACCCTCCACTAATATGGTTTCGACCACAGGTACGACCCTCTCTCCCATCACGGTTCTCTCTAAGGATCTCCTCAATGAAGTCTGGCCTACAGACGAAGCTATTCGAGAGATCATGTCATTAGAAGAACGACCTTGGGGAGAGTTCCACCATTGCGCTTCGATGATTGATTCGGAGGCGATAAAAACTGAAATCCCATCTTTTGACCAACCTGAGATAGTTCCCTCCTCTTATACGACTGTCCACACTATCGATTCAGAAGGGAACATGGGTAATCTTTCCAAGACACTACTCATTGATATCTCGGTCAAGACAGGCATCATGGAAAATATTCCGTATTGCTTTTCAAATATTACACCTTTCCAACTTGCTTTCGGCCTGGAGGCAGTACTTCCGATTGAGTGCGAAATCCCATCGCTTAAACTGGCCGTTGAACTCCTGCCTGGCACCACCGCCACAGAAGAGCGCTTGCTCTCGCTCGATCATTTGGACGAAACTCGTCGAGATGCTACACTAGCACTCGAAGCTCACCAGCGCCGAGTTAAAGCTCAATACGACAAATCTGTCAAGCCTCGTTCTTTCCAAGAGGGCAATCTTGTTCTACTTTATGATAAAAAACACGACCTCTTGGGGGCAGGAACACTCCAACCATTGTGGCTCGGTCCTTACATCGTTACTAAAGCCCTCTCAAAAGGAGCTTATGAACTACAGGACTGTAATGGAATTCCACTCGAGGAGCCCCGCAACGGGCTCTATCTGAAGAAGTATTTCGCCTAGTTTTGCACTAGGCATATGCTTTGTAATTTTATGTATAAAAGTTTTGCCTATTTTTATTTTGATGCTTCTGGATTATTTGTTTGGTTTAAAGTGTTTTTCTCATGTAATATTTTTCTTTCGCACAGATGTCATCACATTCGTTATCATACGTCGGGTATGCAGACGGTGCTAGTCGTCACACTAGACACATTGCTTCAGCTGCTTGGGTTCTCTATACTCCTGAGTCGGACCTTCTTGGTTCCAGGGGGATCTTCCTGGGTAACGCCACCAACAATGTGGCCGAGTACATGTCAGTGATCCAACTCCTCACGGAAGCGGCATCTCGTGACATCTCCGATTTAGTGGTCAGGTTAGATTCCCAACTCATCATTATGCAGTTAAACAATCATTACCGTGTCCGCCACCCTGTGTTGTTACGTTGTTTTTTACGAGTGCGAATTTTAGAACGTCAATTTCAAACAATCACATTTGAACACGTTCCTAGAGAATTTAATGCATTAGCCGATTCTTTGGCAAATTATGTGTTAGATTGGCATTTGTCACATTTATTGTAAAAGATTTACTCATGAGTACATATATTTTTATCACATCAAAAAATGCATAAAAATTTAAAAACACAAAATCACCAAAAATATATATATATAGATATATGTGTCATGTCCAGTACACAGTAAACATCAAAAAGAAAAAATCTCCCAAAACTTGGGGTGTTTTACAAAATTTGGCTCACTAAGCCATGCTCTGACACTAATACATCTACTCCAAACAGCTAAGCCTGATGCTCATAATAGCATACAACTGCTCTAGCTATCCTCCTCAGAGGAACCAGGTATCTCTCTAGCACACCCACAGTATGCCACTGCAGACGAACTGAAACCTCCCGCATAGGAAGCGGTGGTATACCCATACTCAGACCCTCCAAGTTCCTGGAGAGTTCATGTAAAATCTGGGTATCATCGTCGTTGTCGGCTTCCGCCTCCTCTACAGGTGCGCCAGCCGCAGGTAGCTGCAATCCTCGCCGTGCATAGCGAGGGGCCCCAGCTGGACGGACAGGTGCCACATCTGTGTCAAGCAAGCAAAAGTTTCATGTCAAAACTTAATTTTCACCCCTTTTCAACAAAAAAAAAAAAAAAAAAAAATTACATAAACATTCAAAAGCTAAAAACAAAAAACTTCTTTGAAAAGCACTGATCATTTTTTCTTACCATCGGGCCCCCACTGGGTGCCAGGGGGCAAGACTAGCTCGGGATCGCCTGTGAAGTTCATCCCTGCATAGGGATAATCCTCAATCATGATGATCTGAGAGTCCAGCCAATCAAAAAATCCCTCATCGAAACAGTGACGGACGGGACCCTCTCTAGTCCATGGAAGCAAAGTGGCCCACCGAGCCTGCCTCGGCTCGCGTGGACCCAATGGCGCTGTTGGGATCCTGGGCCTCATCAGTGGTATCCGCTCCAGTATGAAAGAGACAATCAGTGTTCCGTACCCAAATTCTCTTTGAGTACGGGTCTTGCATGCAGTAAGCTCTGCTCGGACCCGACGGACTACACCGTCACACCAGTCGAAAACCTGAGGCTGCATACAATCCAAGGCTAGGAGCATCTGGGCCTTGGTAGCCACATGTTGACTCTTGGCACCCGCCAAGCGAACAATCATCCATAGAATAGACCTCAAGGGTCTCAAAGTCACCTGTGCAATAGGTATCCGGTTACTCACAGCCTGGGTGCCACGTATGCAGTGCGCATGGATCAAATTAGTAGTGGAACGAGGGTCAGCTCTGGACCCCGTCAAATTGGGCCTCGCCCCACGACATGACAAGCCGGTCAAAAAGTAAACATCATCTTTTTTGATGGCGAGCTCGTTGCCACCAATCCGAAAGACATGATGCCTCTCATCCCACTGCTGGATCAGCCACCTCAGGAGGTCCTCTTGACCCCTCATCAGTTCTAAACGAGCATACTTAAGCAATCCGCACCTCCGGAGAGCCATTAAACTTGCCGCATCCGTCACCATCTCTCGTTCTTCCCGCTCATGCTCTCTCTCTCGCCAGATACTCATGATTAACAGCTGAACACCTGCAAATGCAACATTTCCAACCGATTAAAATTTGTCTGGACCACTTCAAAAATGGAAAAATTGAATTGTTAGAAAGCATGTTGCGCCTAACGCGGACACTAGTACAAAACAGAGCGTTCTAACGCGCAGTTCCCTCACGGGTTATGTGTTTAACGCGCCTGTTATACTCCTGACCCGCGTTAGGCACAAATATTTTTCTAGGGCTTCAAAATTTCCTAATTTTGAACCAGCAAAAACTAAAAAATTGGCAATTAAATGATAACAGGAGGTTCTAGCTCTTACCTGGATCTCGCGGAATAGAAAACTGTTGCCCGGATTGACCGTAATCGTCAGCTGAAATTTTCACCCCTTTTCCACTCCAGAGCTTCTTCACAGCACTCGAAACAGTGAAAATGAAAGTCTTTTGACCTTCTTATAGCAAATTCTGGGGCATGACTCTCTTAAGTCAGTCGGCAAAGTCGTGATTTCTCGCTGTACACATGTCGCAACTCTCGAGATTTGGTACTGATGTTCTAATTAGGGATCAAGATTTATGAGCAGACATACTCATGTTTTATCGAGCATTCTTTTTACGGTATTTTTCTTGCTCGTTAATCCGAAAAACCTCGAGTTCTCTTCTTCGGACTCGTTAAAATTATACGAAGTTGGCATCGAGCGTTCTTTTTTTTTTGGTCTTTTCTTGCTCGTTAATCCGAAAAACCTAGAGTTTTCTTCTTCAGACTCGTTAAAACTATGGAGAAGTATTGAGCATTCTTTTTAGGAATCTTTTTCTCGCTCATAAAACCGAAAAAATCCCGAGTCACCTTTGTCAGGCTCGTTAAACTATCCAGACAAACAACAAAGAGCCATTCTTTCCTCTTTTTTCAAAGCTCTTTAAACTGAAAAAATAATCGAGTTTTCTCCGCGTGACTCGTTAAAATTTCAGGGAGGTATCGAGTTTTCTCCGCGTGACTCGTTAAAATTTCACGGAGGTATCGAGTTTTCTCCGCTTGACTCGTTAAAATTTCACGGAGGCACCGAGTTTTCTTTGTTGGACTCGTTAAAATTTCACAAAGAATATTGAGTTTACTTCGTCTCCTCGTACTCATAACAAAATGAGGTAGACGTCCATTGAACATAGATTTCTCACTTTTCCGGATTCGATGGACTAACTAACGGAAAATGAACTGTTTCGGGCTTACTATTACCCCTTTGCCGTGCTCGGTTATCAAGACATGACAAAGGTACCCCAATGGAGCTGTCTTTTACGACATTTTTCAGACTCCCTAAACATGAAAAATTCACTGAGTTTTCTCGTCTGGACTCGTTAAACCTAATCAGACAGGACATGGAGTTGTCTTTTATGACATTTTTCAGACTCTCTAAACATGAAAAATTCACCGAGTTTACTCATCTGGACTCGTTAAATCTAATCAGATGGGGCACAGAGTTGTCTTTCCTGACATTTTTCAGACTCTCTAAACATGAAAAATTCATCGAGTTTACTCGTCTGGACTCGTTAAACTTAATCAGACGGGGAAAAATTTGGACAAAATGGATACTAACTCTGTTACATTTTCAAAAAAGGTCGATTTGGCAGCAAAATTCTTGAACATGGAACTTCCTAGAAAAATCTTTCGCAGTTAGCCGAACCCTACCATATATGAGTATTAGCCTTCATTTCCCAGTGTCCCTACACTGGTAAAATCCTAACACACTCTTTGGTGTTCAACACGCTTCAGCTGCCTAGTACCCTGCTAGAGTGCCTTCTATTGTTCAAGCAGATCTCGCTATCTACTACTTCTGTTATCAACCAAACCGTTCATTATGCCAGAAATTATTTGTCGTCTGACGTTCCCATTCACTCTTTCTTATCTCAAATCATAACCAAATCAGTTGGTTTCCGTTTCGTGTTGACTGATGTAGGACGCCTCAGTGCCTACCTCTCAACAGATCACTTCCTATCGACTTCAACAACTTATCTAGGAAGTTGATCCAGAAACACATCAGTACCCAGATACTTGCAGACATCAGTGGCAGGTAGTCTTGTGTTTGATCAAGGGTCTTCATCATTGGCTCTTGGTCGAATGATTCTACGAGTGTTCAACTTCAACTCCTTTTATTCACACTCGCTAGATTGTACTGGGCATCTTAGGGACCATCATCATTATCGGTGGCCACCTTCGCGTCTGTTAACAGTTTTCATTATTGACTGGTAATCAGACGATTTCTCACATGTTCGACGACAACTCTCTCATTCACATGCTGAGAAATATGCAGTTTAAGTGAATCGACGGTCAAGACCTTGGGGCAAAGGTTACATCATTAAAGTTGTGTTCCCTTCCCCAAGCTGCGATATTGTTTATGGAGACAGCTTCTTCAACCTGATCCTGTTATGACAGACACTTCCACATTGTGCCTATTGGTGGACAGATTCTTCATATCTCTATTCTAGAGAAATCATGTTGTTTAAAGCTACTGAGCATGGGACATGCCCGACTCTAGGAAAATACTATATTTTCTAACATATGTTGTTGTTTCAGGTTTTCCTCAGTCTTTCAATCTCTCTCTCTCTACAAATTATAAAGTATTTCAGCCATCGTCTTCGTCTCTGACCTCACACTTTAGGGGGCATCTGTTACAGGTCAAAATACCTCCTCATCAGCTCAGAGGGGAAGACAAATATGGAAGAAGTACAAAGACCTAAATTAAACCTATTTCTGCCAGGGTAACGCATATATAGAACATAACAAGAGCGTTATAACGCAGTCAAGCAATACATTGGCCGCGTTAGTGGCTAGGGAAACGCTCTGTTTACACTTGATGGTCGCGTTACCCGTGTTTTAAGTTTGAATTGGGAAAAGAGCGCGGAGAAAGATTTGAATCTCCGACTTTCCCTCACGAAGGAGTCAGTGCACAAAGGAAACTGCAGAAGCACCAGTTCATTATTGGTCATTGCCATAGAAGACTAAACTCCAAGAGAGGCAAAAGCATGGAGATCAAAGAAACATCTAAGCCTTTTCCATTCCAAACTAGTGGAAAGAGAAGGGCAACAATGGCCTTCTCCCTCTCCTATAAGAAGGAGCTGAAGGCTCTTAATTGAAGGTCGAAGGATTGCTCAAAAGTTCTTGTATACTTGTGGAATAGAGAATAGTGTGACATTGTGAAGGCCAATAGTCAAAGAGGCTCCTAGAGAGCTTGTTGGCTTGGACTTCTTCACTTGATAGAGAAGAGAGATTGGGAGACTGAGGAGGGCTTGGTACAACCGATGGTTTTAATCCTCCTTCTTTCAAAATCAATAGAACTATGTTCATTTTGTCCATTCGATGCTTAATGTTATATTGTTATTTCAATATTTGTTTAGTATGATATGAATGGCTCAGATGTGTATAATCTAGATGTTTATTGTTGATTTAATTGATAGAATACTTGTTATATTAGAAGTTACGCGGGTGCTTTGACTGATTGCAGGTCTCAGATTTGGAGCCGGCGAAGAAGGACTCTTACTTTTGTCGCACAACGTTCTCCAAGAGACTCCAAAGTTGTCAAAGAGGTTATTCTCTATTGTATTCTTCAAGTGTATTTAAAGCTAATATGAACATGCTCATGCCATCTTTGTGAACAACATAGCTAACCCATCGTTCATCGGCACCTGAAGCCCTCGAGAGGGATCCACGAAAACCAACCACCCTGAGCAGCGTTTTACCCTATAGCACACCGCATATATATAACTTATTGCATTCCGCTAAAAGTAAACTCTTGCGATCACCGACTTGCGATATATATCGCATCGCACATATTATAAATCTTACAATCGAGTGCATTTCGAAAAAATTTAAAGTTTAACCATATTCCCGAAACCCATCTAGTCCGATGTCGATTTGCGATGCGATTGGCCCCACCATAATACTTCGCTCGCTTCACTATCCATCTGTTCCTTCATTACCATCCCCATTCCATTCGCAACTTCATAATTAGTCGATGCGATAGGCCTTGATCTTGATCCTCGCCACATCATCCTCCGCTAGTGCAAATCACACTTCCATGGGTTTTAGTGCTTACCACATTTCACAAACTCTAAACTCTACGATGTGCGATAAAATATAAATATTTCAATGTGCGATGTGGGTGGGTCGCAATAGCATGTCACACTTCGCAAGTTTTAGCATTTACCCCCCAGCGCTCTTTACAAAAAACCTTTCGACTTGAGATTGCGATGTGGGTCGAGTCCCACCTTACTGCTACATTAGTTCCCTCTCCTCGCATTTCTCACTTCGCAAAGTTTTATAGTTTACCCTACGCTAGTTTATAAGCTAAAGCTTCGACTTTGCAATTTGTGATTCGTAGTCAAGTCGCACCTCGTGTGTGCTCCTATTCTCTCGCATCCGACGATCCTTAACGTTTTCGCACCCCCCCTCCGTCGTTCAACCATGGGGGGAGGGGGTTCTGAAATGGGAGGTGTCCATTACCGCCCACTCCTCCCACGTGTTGCAACCTCAAAAATTTCACACACATCTCCGTTACCGCTTACCACTTGAGACCCCCTCACGAAAAGATATTTTTCGCAGTCCTCCAAACCGAGTTGCCGCCACACCACGTCCTCCATCATTGTCCACGTCTCGTCAACCACCATCCCTTCACGTATGGGCAAATATAGGGTTTTGTGTGCCATTTTATGAAGAAATAGGCCAAAACATGGCAAAGGGCTTGTAATAGAATGAACTGACAAGGTCTACAAGCAAAGGAGGTTGAGTCGGGCAAAGGGCGTTCATACAGAAACACATCAACGATAATCACCCAAATAATGAAAAGTAACTCGAGTCGCACTAGGTTTAATTACCAAATGCTAGTTTAAAACCAGGGAGCCATATGTCAGAGCCACCATTGGTTACCTCTTCAAGACCATCATAGCCACATCCAAGCTTATTGTTTGATCTTACGAAGATCCATCGAAGATTTTGGATCCATGAAGAGTCGCCCTAAAATTAATTCTACAAGCGATGCTTTTGTCGTAGATTTATATTCGTGCCTTGCATGGCCAAAATTGTCCATTTTCTCGCTAAATTGTAATCAATAGAAGGTTTCCAAGTAGGATAGGGAAACCAAATTAGTGTTATAAATAATGCATGCATTAGTAGTATGACGGAGGCCGAAAAGGGGAAAAAACCATTGTAATAGACTCTGTCAGGTTGTAAGCACTCTCTTTTGGATGAATGGACGAGTATGTTGTTTTCAAAATTCTTGTGTTATGATCCGTGGTGAAGTGCTCCTTTTCTTGTAATATGTCATCTCTAGTTTTCACACATTTTTGTTCTTTATTTTCATCGGATAGAAAATTTTGTGTAGGATTTACCATGGGGTACCTTGCTCGACCTTGAAACCGTACGTTATGTTTTCCTCTCATATTGGAATGCGTAGTCGAGCAGACTGACGTTCTGTGTTCCCGTTATACCTTAACCTCCTCCTACTTTCCATCTCCCAACATGTTAAGATCCATTGACGTGTCAAGCTTTCCTCGTTGCACCCGACATCGCTATTCATCCATTTGAATATGTTTGCACCTATTTGACCCCATAGCCCAATGGTCCCCTTCTGTTGCCTCAACCAAATCTTCAAACAAACAACCCTCATAATTTCTATAACTAGCCTAATATCAACATTTAGAACCATCAAAGCTAAATCATAAAAAATAGAGAGAGCCCTCTTTGAGTCTAGGAAGGCTAGGTCCCGGAATCTAAAGCGGTTTGATGTTTCACTTCATGGTTCTACCTTTGCAAACCTTCGAATTATAGGGTGATAACATAATGGCGAGTCCACTTGGGAAGAAATTTATCTTCCTCGAAATTACATCAAAGTTCGTGTCTAATTATCGATGGTGTGTTGGACAGATAAGTCATTCTTACTCGACAAGACAGATCCTCCCAAGTGTCCTACGGACGACTAGCAACAAACGAAACAAATAAAAAACTATTTTCTCGGATACCTGTTTGATTTGGAATTAACTACGTGAGAGTTTTGGAGACCTACTTGTAGTCCAAAGTACGATCTTCTTTCCAGGTGGCTTGAAGAAAGTCGTTGTCAAGGATCCGCAATCACAAACACAAGACAAGATCAAAAGCACCTACATAATAAAAATTAATTCATGAATCAAACGATCTATCAATATGATCAAGGAATTCAAGAAATGAGATAATTAATTAAATAACCCATTGATAAAACATTATTAATGAACTACTTAATTAAAGAACTCATTGAGAAAACGGTATTCATTTCGTATTATTTTTAATAAAGAAGAGCCTTACAACCATGTATCGCCTTGATGTCGTACGGAGCCTTCTGTCCGAAATAGGCATTTCCTTTACTCTGACAAGCTTTTGCACTCTCGCACTAAAATGCACATGGGTGTGTAATCATTTCCCACATAGTGATCGCTAAGAGAGTATGAGTCTCTACAACATTTCTCCTCAAAAATTCTCAAAGTCTCAACTCACTAACTCTAACCTTTGAAGCCCGCATTATGGCTTCAAATTATAGGAAAAGAGAGGAGGTTATGGTTCCACATAAGAAGGGATAGAATTCTCTTTTGAAGGGATTGGGCTCCATAAATCAAGGGGTAGGCTCCCATAATGGAGGAATGAACATACATGATAGGAGCGAACCTTCGACCGGATAATTGCTTCTAGAAGCTTCCGCATTTGATCCATCGGGCTTCTGAAATGTTACTTTCTGCCTTTGTTTTACCTTTTATAGGGGGTCCTCACCCTTATTGAAGAGAACATCCGTTTAGCTCCGCATTATTTAGAGCCAAAAATGTGCGGTACCGCATGCAAATGTTAAGAGAAAGTGCAATACAAGTGTTTTTAAGACTTTTATGAGCTTTTCTCTCAATTTCAAGGCTCGATTTTTAGGAACTTTGATGTTGTAGACTTCTAAGGGAGTACTAAAAATGTCACTGGTGACAAATTTCGGTGTAACAAATTCCCCTCAAAGTGTGAAGTCTAGAGACACTCGAAAGGGTGAAGTGCTTTATCATTTCAGGGAGTGATTAGACTGTGGAGACGCTGAACCCCTGAAATACATTCAAAGCAACACACACACACACACACACACACACACACACACACACACACACACTATGATATATCATCGCGCAGGTAGCATTCCCATACTTGCATCAAAACTAACTAAACTTGCTCTGACATAGAAATGATTTTAACATTACATCAATATTGTAGACACAACATATAAGCAACCATCCGTGAATGAATAGTCTACTCCAGTATTGAATAATAAAACTTCTCACACTCGGATGCTGGAAACTAGATCCGTGGTCTTGATTCTCGTCATTGCCAAACTCAGGTACAATTCTATCCACGTGGTTTTAATGTGTTGAAGTCGAAGATGTAGAACCCACTTGATTACGAGTCAATGACGTGAACCCGATCAACATGTGTGAGAGAAACCACCAATAATGACAATGGCTCTCAAAGTACTCAAGACAATCTATGAAATGTGAATAAGTGATTTGAAGTCGAACATTTCGACGAATCGTTCGATCGAAGGTCAATGATGTAACCTCCGTCATCGAAGGCAAGAAACCGCCGTTAAGGTTTGCGAATTCCAAGGTACCGATGGATTCTAGATCAACTTCCTAGATGATGAGTTGTTCGTCGATGAAAGTGATCCATTATAAGCAAAGCGACGACACGAAAGCATAGATCAAGTTTAAAGAAATTTTTTACAAGGACTAACCTTCGTGATGGTCAAACAAAAATGGAGAAAAATGTTTGTGAGATGAATGGTTTGTTTGACCTGCCCTTGAACACATAATGACACCGTACGATGGTTTTGTGACGGGTCTGCCCTAGCTAATACCGTGAAACGGGTCCCGAAGACCTTCAATTGGTTTGATTAATCGATAGGCAAAGAATTTTCCCAACCTGTAGAAGTGTGACGAAAAAGGGTTGTGTTCAAGAGTGTGGTATCTGCTTTTTATAAATCAAAGTGTAACAAAGAAATTTGTTTTCTCTCTTTTCACATTTCTCGGGCAAGTACCTCTTTATTTTTGACAAGCTGAGGAGGGTAACATTTGCTTGTTTATAAGCTCATCCTTTCGTGATGAGTCCAACTTAGTTTAAAATCAAACCCTAAGAAGGAGTGGTCCGTTCCTGCTGAATCTGAAAGGTGCTTTTCACCGTTGAATTTTAACGAGTCCAAAGATAGGAGAAACTTGGTGTTTTTCAATTTTTAGGGAGTTAGAAGAAAGAAAAACTAAGAAAAACTCCGTGGGTGTACTGTAATTTTAGTCTCTCGAGTGCTCGAAAAAGGATAAAATAATGTGAGAGAACTATATTGAACATGATTATTCAAGGTATACCTTTTTCGTAAATAGTCCATTTGCTCACTGGAAAAGGGGTAAACTTAGTATTGAAGGGACGACTATTCATTTCTTTAATGAGTTTGAATAGTCAAGTACTCTTTACAATATTTTCATCTTTAGAGAGTCAAAAAGGCTTAAAATAGGACTCCATGGTTTCACTTTTTCGTAAATTTGAAAGAGCCCAAAAAAAGTGATAAAAGTACTTTGTCAAAAAATGACCATTTCACTTGAAAAAAATCTCGTATTCCACAAAAACTCAAAAAATTAAACGTATTCATGCCTAAAAAATATATTTTTGAAAAAGCCATCTTTTTAAAGTGAAAAATAAACAAATTTAAATTTCATTTATTCGAAAAACATATAAAGAGTTTTCAAAATTCATTTTCACCTCGTTTGAGTTCATGAGTGAAGATTTGAGAGCTTTTGCAAAAAACGTCCGGAGAAGATTCCGCATAAACCAATCATTGAAATCGAAAAACGTCTCGCCTCCGGTAATCCAAATCCTCTTTTCCTTTGCTTTTAATCAATTAATTTTCTTAATTTAGGGTTTAAAATTCATTTTTTGAGAGAAAATAGGTTCAAAATTCCGCCCTCGAGGGTCCGCGTGTAAGAACACGGCACCAGGGCGACCCTCCCGACATTTTCTTACAAAGAAAAAATGTCGTGGCCCCACACTTTTAGCACAAAGCCCATGCGGAGCTACGCACTCGTCTTTGAACATAAAGTGCGGGGCGCCGTGAAGAATTTGAAAACATAATTTCTTCCCAAATTACCCAAAAATTTTTTGTTTTAAAATGATTCTAATCTTTCATTTTTTCTCATTGTAGGATATTTACAATGCTCATCCGGAGGGAACGTGAACATGAGGAGGTGGTTGAAGCTGCAATGATTCATCCACCTACATTACAAGTTTTGAAAGCATGCAAGTTTATTCAAATTTTGGGCTATCGACGGCATGAGAGCTCAAGTAGACCTTTCTCACTTGGTTGGTAAACAAGTGGGATGTTCGAGACCGATGTTTCGTGATTAAAGGCAAACCGGCTCGAAATTGAGTTGGAGGACATATATTTTTTAGATCGGTTTGTCTAAAAGAAGTGAACCACTTTCTCTATTTGGGGCTAGATTAGGTGGCCAATGTTGCTAACTTTCGCAATTAGAGTTCTATAATGATGAGGCTAATCCAAAAAGACAAAACGAATTGATATTAAAACGATCATCCGATACTAAATTAAAAGTGATTTGCATTTACCGTTACCAAGTTATGCGGAAGTGTAGCTTTGCATGTGGCTATTGGATCTCAAATGCGGATTGCAGGGTGGGACTTCTTCGAGGGCACTATATTCAACTAGTGCGAGGCGGTGTTGGCTAATGTCAAAAGCCAACTAACTAGAGAAAAAAAACGGAAGTTAAATAAATTCGGGATATGGATCTATCGTTGTTACTTTTTCTTTAGAGAGGATTACTTCTATTAGCCCCACAACATATTCTGTTGATGACGGTAGAGATTCGAGAGCCTCGGATGGTCCGATGGGTTGCTTTGATGGCCGTCACGATGAGGGGACAAAGATTGTTTGATTTCCCCAGCTTGTTTTTCGTTGGTTAGAACACCAACTCTTTGTGATAAAGGACTTCCCTTATGATGGGATGGATTACTAGGGAGATCAAGATATGCCACTTCCTCTAGGAGCTCAGTGGGATGAGTTAGGTTAAAAAATCTCTATGACACACTCTAATTTCTAATTTTTATTTTATTTTTTGAAATCGTCCAAAAGCCGATAACAAAAATTTCAAATGCGGATGTGGGTCTACGTCGACCAACCACTCTCACTTTGATAGGAGGCAAAGGGACGTAGCTCATAGTAGCACCACCACGAGTTAAACGAAAGAAATATTGAATAATTTGGAACACCATTTGGAGCGATTGACTCTAGACATCCCGGAGACTACTATAGATGACATTCCTCTTTTCTACGTGAGATATGTCATTGGTGTTCTCTGGACCGCTCTGAAGATTCTTGAGCATGGTGGCAAGAGTTGTAGTATATTATCATGATCATTACCACGATAGTGGATGATTGATTGTATAGACTCTTATCATTTTTTTGTATCACTTTTTTTCGATCATAAGGCGTTTTGAACCTATGATTGAGGACGATGTACTATTTTTTTGAAACACTACTCTATGCTATGATATACTACTATTTTTCGTCATTCTGTCCAACATGTTATTGAATGTTGATTTATCGCTTTTATTATCAAAAATGCTCGTTAATCACATTATAAGCTATTGCATCTCGTATAGTGTGTTTAAATTTCTTGGAATGTGTTGATACTCAATATAATCAAATTCTCATTCCAAGAGACGAACTCTCAAAAAATAATCTTAATAGAAACTGGGTTTCTAATTTGCATATACTTGATTTAATTATAATGCAACGAGTTCAGAATCTAACCTAACGATCAAACTCCGAATTCCAAATGAAATGGAGTCGACAATAACTCAATAAAGCGTGCTATATTCTACGCAATATTGTTTTTCGTTTGACACTAGGCTTACCCCATGCATAGATATTAACTCGTCAGGTGGGTGAATAAATAACCCAAGATGCGGAAGAGATATTTCGCAATATTCTGCAATATCAAGAGTAATCCGGATAAAGCGTAATAGTGGTAAAAAGCACACTTAAAACTAGGCACACGTTTTTAATCTACAGCACACTAGCTAAAAATAACTAATATATAGGAAAGATCTCCACACAAGAATCAAGTGTAATATCTCTTAAGATAAAGTCCATTTCAGGGTTTGCCTAAAGAGACCCTCTGTCAAAATCAATCAATTCATAGGCCCCTTTGCAAGCTATCGCTTGACAATATAAAAAACCATGCCACATGGGTTTGAATTTCCCATCCCCTAGCTTATCGTTGACTTGATCATAAACTAAGACTAGGTCTCCTTCGAAAAAATCCGAGGTGTAACCTTTCTATAATCGAGCTTTTATTCGTTTCACATGAGTCTCGGTGGCTAGTGCGGCGATGTGCGATTCTCATCTAATTGAGCCAAGTACAAAAAACGTTTCTCCTCTTCGAAGTGGTTGGTAGTAACTCTATGGCTGGTTGGAGTGACGATATCTCGCATTCAATGGGTAATACAACTTCTAAACCATAAACCGATTGAAAAGGGGTAAAAACTTATCGATGTTTTTGTTGAGGTTCGATATGCCCAAAGTGTTGAAAAGAGCATGGTATGCCAATTCGACTTATGAATTTCAATGATTCGTTTTGATCATGGTGACTAAAAAATTTATTAATTGCTTCAACCGAACCATTATCCTGCGGATAATATGACCGTGTAGAAATGTCATGGCACAAAGGCCAAGTTGGTCGCTAGTCAGCTCATCATGATGTTTCGAAAATGGCTCCCATGATAAGTAATTATCATTAAGTACACCCAAAACGACAATCACATGATTAAACATGAAAGTAGTCACAGCTTTTCTATCACGCAAATGTAGGCATCGCCTCGGCCCATTTGGTAAAATAATCTACTATTAGAATAATATACCCATTCCCCCGACTAGAGTGAGGGTTACATGTAATGAAGTCAATGCCCCATTTTTTCAAAAAGGACCGACAACAATTATAGGGTGAAGAGGCGCAGGTGGTGCATGCATTTTTTCGATCGAATATTTGACAATTATGACATTTTTGGACCACATAAATACAATCTTTAAATAAGGATGGCTAGAAATAACATCACGCGCAATATCTTTTGGGATGTGGCATACCCGGACATGTGACCGCCACATGCTCCGAGTGATGAGTCATTTAAAACCTTTTCGAGCTTCTTCATGGGTGAGACAATGTCGAAAAATAGAGTCTGCACTCATGAAGGTATAGTGTGTTTCCAACAATATGATATTGTTGAGACTAGAAATGGATTTTACGTCGTTGTGACCGTGAAAGTTCGAGCTCGAAAATATTGGGTCCGAAGATAAACAATGACATCTCCATACCAAGGATCAATTGTACTAATAAGAAACAAGGATTCATCCGCGATTAGTTGTTACGCACAGTTTCATATCAAGTACGTGGGAAGTCACACATAAGTTCAACAAATATCAATGACTTCTTTGATTTGGATTTTTCAAATTCCAACTCAAACTCCTGTAGGATAACAATCCATTTGGACTATTTTCCCCCTAGCAATTGTTTGGTGAAGATATACATCATAGTGTTACAATTAGAAATCACTATTGTTTTGCATAAAATTATGTAATGACGAAAACGTTGGAAAACTTGAACAGTTGCCGAGGCCAATTTCTCCACATGATGAATACTTGATTTCGCTCGGATGAAAATAGCGACTAAGATAGTAAATCACATGTTCACCATGGAATTAATCTTCTTGAACTAGAACCATCCCTATCGTGGAATCGAAAATGGTGAGGTATAAAAAAGTAACTCGGTTGTAATTGGGAGGATGTAGTAATGGTGCATGGGTTAACGTGTTTTTTAAGAGCATCAAAAGATCGATCAACGATATCGTCCCAAAAGAAAGGAATATTCTGTTTCAACAACCTGGTGAAACCTTTCATTAACTCGACGTAGTTAGAAATGAGAGTCGACGTAAAAATTTTTCTTTCCCCTTTGCAAACTTTGGAGTTGGTGAAGAGTAGAAGGAGGAGGTAAATTGATGATTGCCTCAACCTTCGATGGATCAACACGGGATGCTCGCATTTGAGACAATAAATCCCAACAATCGTCCGCATTGTACGCAAAAAACACAGTTTGTGAGGATTTAGACATAATCTTGTAATTCCTACATCATATAAAAAATGGCTCGTAAATGAGTGATATGATCCGGTCTCGGCAAAGAATGAGCAGGAAAATCATCGAGGTATGGGTTGCACAATGTGTTTAATATCATGAAATGCATAAGAAATTACCCTCCGAAAAAGTGGTACCAACATTCTTAATTCCAAAAAGATAGTTTGCGATAAGCAAAAGTTCTCTATGGACAAAAGAAAGATGTTTTGGGATGATCTGGAGGGAGTATGCTGACTTGATTGTAGCAGAAAATCGATCCATGAATGAAAACATTTCACTTCACAGACAGCCATCAATAATTTTGATCAATATACAGGGCTTGGATAATTGTCCTTTGGACAAGCTCGATTTATATCCCTATAATCAATACGAGACTTGTATTGTTCCTTGTTTTTTATTGACTCGTAACAATATTAGATACCCAATCCGCTCAATGGAATTAGATAAATAAAACCCGCACAAAGTAATTTTTCAACTTAGGTTTTATTAGTGGCAATTTTTCTTGATGTATTTGACGTAATCTCTATCTAACAGTTTAGTATCTAGTATGTCTTAATTTTCAGTGAACAACAATCGATGGATCGATTCCCGGCATTTATTCATATGACTAGTGCAAAAATGTCACGTAATTCCTAAAATAGAGCTTTATATGCTTGGATTTCATCGCTACATAGAAGCTACACATATATGAATGTTTTCAACAATTCCGGGTTTTACCGAAATATCAAAGGGAACTGCTGTAGAAATATTTTCTAAATTCAATTTAGAATCGAAATGTGAGAGAGAATTATGAGGTTCTTTGACGTGATAATCGTAGTGAAAATGGAGGAAAAAATCATTCTCAAAAATGATCGAGATCGAGTAAAAATAGAAGACCTATGATGAAGATCTATGGCTCTACAGTCGGCAAAAGTAACTTTTTTTGGTGCGAGCATGATTGCAACACTTCAAAAGATGACATTGCTCGAAGGGGAAATTTCCAAGTCTTCAACAATATTGTAATTCCGAGCAGCACTTCTGCATGTGGATCGAAACGCTAATTTACGAAGTACACCCTTTAGCAAAGCAAGCTTGATTACTAAGTCGATTTTGTTTCTCGATCCGTAACGATCAAAAACCGAGGGAGATGTGAGTTGATGCTGAATTAGATGTTTTATTTCTTCTTTACCAAGATTTTTTACTACCGTAATCTTGCGTATCGCATCGCAACCATCAAGTATATTCTCTAGCGTGATTTTGGAGAAAGATCCAACCATGTTACTATCTTGAGCAGAAAGGGATCCTTCATGACAAAGACGTATGGGTGAACCCCTAACAATTTTGATACCTCGGATTTATGCGGAATTCTTTTGTAAAATTATCCTCGTCACATATCGACAAGGAGATCTGAGGTTTGCATTTTTTCGTCAGCTGGTTTCGAGTGGTATCATTTTTATCTTTTGAAGATTTTTTTCTTTTTTATTCTTACCTTTCTTCTTACCACTAGATTTTAGGTTTGGTTGTAGATGATTCAACAACATGAATATTGGCGAAGCTTCAATAGAAGAATCCATTTTCGTGTGAATCTTGTTGAGATTGCAACAAGATGATGAGCTTAGTGGAAAGAAGTCACCTTCACTAAGTGGGCCCGCTAGACTATTTTTGGCGCAAAGTCTCGTTTTTAGACTATGTCTATTTTTTAGACATGTCGATCATGATTCTATAGAGTTGCAAGATGCTATTTGTGGAGGGTTGGTCGAGTTGGAAAAATAGATGGAATTCTATTTTTTAGACATACTCGGGCGGAATCTATTTTTAGATTGCAGATCTAAAAATAGACATGTCGAATATTATTAGCTCTTAATAATATTTGGACTATAAACATTATCTTATTCTCTCGAGCACTTCGGTTAAGTGCACAGATGTGGCACGAGCCGACGCGAAGGAATTATGCTATTCTCGAGGGTTATGTGGAGCTATTGCATGGATACTTTAGTTAGAACTCATGTGAGAGAGTTTGGTGAGTTGATTGAGGAAGTTAATGGAGTTGTGTTCGCTTAACTAATTCTAAACGTAGTTGAGCTAGTTGTATCTAGTCTAACCGATTGATACACTAGTGAGAGTGGTGTGAATTAATTACTAATTAATTCACTAATTATAAACTTATAATCAACTAAATAATACATCGCTAACTTCAATGCATGGAGCAGTTTTTAGTGGAGACCAGTTGAAGAGATAAGTGAAAGAGTAGTGTGACTATCAGCTGTGACTATATCGTTGCATGATTTTCAAAAACATAGTGATCGAGAAGCCAATGAGGATTTCGCAAGTACAATCCGTGTGGTTTGAAGTTATTTATGAGCCATTCTACAACATTTATTACGCAATAGAGGGTAGGCTATCGAGGTGGCAGAGATTGGAGCATGTGTTTTGCTAGATCTAGCTTGATTAGTGTGTAGCAATTGGAGATTGTATTGAGAGCTTGTGAGGAGCTTTGTATGATGATTGTTACATGATCTCTATGAAATATAATATACATATAGTTGGGGTTTCTCAGCTTTTAAGCTTTGCCATGAAATACGTGTTCATATGTGTGATTGTTTATGGTTTTAATGTGCGCATGCAATTGATTTTATTTCCGCATGTAATGATCAATGGTAGAGAAGAGATTCCGTATTGTGAATGAAGCTAAAATAGTGTGTGACCGGGAGAATCTCGTGAATAATATATCAGTTATTCAAAATTTCTACATGGTATCGTAGAGATATTGATCATTGGAGCAATTGCAAAACATTGAAGCGGTTGAGTTTTGTCGTCGAGTGGAATTCGAATTTGCGTAGTGTTTTCTTGGCGTCGAAGTTGAGATGTCTTTCAACGGCTTACGATTGGAGTATGCCCTTGAGGGAAAGCTCTAATTATATTTCATGGAAAGATAGGATGGAGGCGGTCGTCGGATGACAATGGGTTGAAGGAGTTCATAGATGCAGAAATTCCAAAACCTAATTTCATAGTGATGTTAGCCGTACTTGACGCATGGCAAAAGAAGACAAAAACGTGTCGAAGAATTCTATTGGAAAGGTGTGAAGGATCACATAGTGTTCGTGCTTCATGGTAAGGATTCTCCATTCTTGATGTGGAAAGCTTTGAAAGATTTGATTTCAAATCAAGAGAGACCATAGGAAGTTGGCGCTCAAGGATAAACTCGAAACATAAAAAATGGAGAAAGGCGATAGTATGCCCAAGTACCTCACGAAGTTCATCCAATGTAGGGATGAGTCGGGAAGTGTGGGGGTTATTGTTTATGACGAGGAATTGGTGAGCTTGGCTCTCCTTAGGCTTCCAAAGAGTTGGCATTCCTATCAGGACTCCGTCAATGGTCGGGAGAAATTTCAGGATGGGAGCGACTTTGGTCGGATATTGTGCAAGAAGAGATAAGGTGAAGTACCATGGATGGATCTTCATCAAAGAACTCGATGAAGAAAATCATGATTTGGCTGCCAAAGCAAAAGAAGGGGAAGAGCAAGAAGCATGCTTCTCAATCTGAGTGCGAAAGGCAAGAAGCGTGGACATGTCCAAGGTGAAGTGCTTTCACTCGTCACCAACACTTGACATTACGCCACTAGTTGTCCACAGAAGAAGAAAAATTAGTAGGTTGTCGGATTTGTAGCCGGAGAGGCCTTAGCCTCGGCAGTTTGAGCTCGTATTTTTTCGCTGATCGCATGCTTGGTCTCAAGTGTGATGGGTTCTGGGCAGTGGTTTCTTGATGTTGGTGCGTCTTTTCACATGACAGGAGATCGAGATTTGTTTACCGATCCGGATGAGAAAGATCTTGGAGTGCACATCGAGATGGGCGATGATGGTAGATACAAGCGCGACCAGTATCGCACCATTTCCTTTGAGAGGGAGTCTTTGTAAACCCTTCGTATTGAAGGAAGTGATGCATGTTCCAAGATTGAAGAAGAATCTGATATTTGTGGCGATGTTAGAAGACAAGGGATATGATGTTGTCTTTAGCTAGGGAAAGGATTTCCTGCGCAAGAAGGCAATCGAGTGAGACCCAGAGGATAGGGGTTCGAGTTAAGAACCTTTATCAATCAGCGGGTAGATGGCTGCACAGCAATGGCGGTGCAAGCGGTATGAGTGGTGAGCCGGGATGATGGCAAGTCAGGCTGTGCACCGGAGATTGGGCCACCTTCACCATGGAGCTTTGAAGATACCGCAACAGATGTCTCATCGGGCTTCCTAAGGGTACTCTCGCGCAGCTAGATCGCTGCAAGGGATGTACCTTAGGAAAAATTTTGTGAAAGCCACCTTTCACGAGAAGGATAGTTGCGCCACGACGATCCTTGAGAGAATTCACATGGACGTGTGTGGACTCTTTCTCGCAGCTTTGACGGCAAAGCAGTGCTATGTGATATTTGTTGATGATTTTTCTCGGGGAATGGTAGGATCTTCTTCATGCGGAAAGAAGAGCGAGGAACATACTAAAAGTTTTGTGAGTTCAAGGCACGGCGAGAAAGGAATTGGGGAACCGAGGTGAAGGCTCTTGGAGAGACGATGGTGGTGGTCATCTCTGGCGAGTTCGAGGACTTTTGCGACGAAGGAATTCGAAGGCTGCGCCGCACACCTCATAACCCACAACGAGAATGGGAGGGTTGCTTGAGCGGAAGAACATAACGATCGCGGGTCTTTGCCGGGCGATGTTGCATGATCAGCGATTTCCCACATACACTTGTGGGCGAAGCCTGGCTCTTTGCGGTATATGTGCAAAACGGGTGTCCTCCTGAGATACTTGGCATGAACACACGGAAAGAGGCTTGTTCTAGTAAACGCTGATATTTCCCATTTGAGATTTTGGTTCCCATTTTACATTCATGGGATGGAGGATGCCGAGCTGGAGCCTAATACGAGGGACAGATATTTTGGGTACACACAGTACACCCCACAACTATCCTTCGTATTTTCCGGACGATGCAAGACGTGTGTGAGATATCAATTTTCATGAGGAAAGCCGAAGTGTTAAACCGAGAGGGAACCACACTTGCATGGGATGAGGAGCTAGTTGCTGGGATGAGTCTTAGGATGGTTAGCCACGGGGATGTTGTGGGTGGAAGAGACCACTCATGCGAGAACGGCCATCGAGCGAAAGCGCACTACGGGCGGCGGCGGATCGAAGAGATGCGAGAGAAGGTTGGCAGAGGCACCTACATCACCGGCATGACGAGCAGGTCACTGATCGGTATCACGGATACATGGCTCTTGAGCGGGTGTATGCAGTAATGAGCCATCCTCTTTCGGCTTGTGGGAGGATCTGCATGGGTAGATGCCATGGTGGAAGAGTATGATTCGATTGTCGAAGCAGGTGCATGGGAGAATGTCCCAAGGGCGAATGGAAATCAATGAGTGGGTTCGAGATGGATCACAAGTGAAGCGAGCTGGTGGCAGTGTGGAGAAGTACAAGGCAGATTTTTTGCCCAGAGCTTCTCACGGTGGGGGATCAAGTATGAGGAAACCTTTGCACTGTTGCAAGGTATTCTTCCATACAAATGATTCTTGCTCTCTCAATGCCAGATGGGGTGGCACATTCATCGGATGGATGTGGCTTCGTTCCTCAGGTGATTGAGGAGGGAGGTGTACATAGAGCGGCCACGAGTTTTGAGATCTTTAGCGGTGAGTCGCATGTGTGCGAGGTAGAGCGTTGTATGGGTTGAAACGAGCACCTCGTGCTTGGTACACACGGGATGAACGTTATTTCCACGGGACTTGGATTCTCCAAGTGAGGCGGATCCGAACCTATACCGGATAGTGGTGGAGGGTAAGTTGTTGATCATTGTACTTTATGTAGATGATTTGATTTTGACACGGTGATGAGCTGATACATCATGCAAGGCTGATCTTGCAAAGGGTTGAGATGAAGGACTTGGGCCTCCTTCTGTTATTTCTGAAGTTGGAAATTTGGCAACGCGGTGATGTGGAATGTTTGTTTCTCAAGGCAAAGTATGCAGGAATCTGGAGAAGTTGACATGCATGGCTGCAAACCTGTTGATACTCCTCTTTACGGTGGTTGGAGGAAGGAGGATGATACTTCGGAGGTAGTGGAAGCCACGGTTTATCGACGAGTTGGTGGGGTCGCTTATGTATCTGAAAATCGATACACGACCCGACATATGCTATGCTCGTTAACCTAGCCTTTGACAAAGCTATGGTTAAGCCTACGAAGCTCTAACGGAAGGCAAGAAAGTAATGTATTGAGATATCTCGAAAGGCACATCGGGATATGGATTATGGTATAGAAGGCTCGATGAGGTGAGGCTATGTGGCTTCATGGATGCGGATTGGGCAGTGGAGCCCAATAGACGTGAAAGAGCACATCCGGAGGGACATTTAGTATCGCGTCGACAATAGTTTCTTGGTACAACAGGAAGCAGAGATCCGTGGCACTCGGTCTGTGAGAGGCCGAGTATAGTAGCGAGTATGGTTGCATGCGAGGCTATATGGGTGAGGAAGATCCCGGCTCGGGTTGTTTCGATTCACACTTAGATCCTAGTATGATTTATTGTGATAATCAGTAGTTGCATCAAACTCTCAGTTAATCCAAAGATTTCATGATAGATCTAAACACATTGACATCCGGTATCATCATATCGAGATTGTGTGCAGTAGAAGGTCATGTTACTTTCATACATTCCCACGAGGATCGGTGATGCCGATATCTCGACGAAGGCGCTCGACCAAGAGAAAATTAGAATACCATTGCAGGTAGGATAGGAGTGGCAGTATAATCCTTATCTTGTTGAGAGGGGAGTGTTGAGATTGCAACAAGATGATGAGCTTAGTGGAAAGAATTCACCTTCACTAAGTGGGCCCGCAAAGGCTATTTTTGGCGCAAAGTCTATTTTTAGACTATGTCTATTTTTAGACATGTCGATCATGATTCTAAGGAGTTGCAGGATGCTATTTGTGGAGGGTTGGTCGAAGTTGGAAAAATAGATGGACTTTATTTTTAGACATATTGCGGAATCTATTTTTTAGATGTTCCGTCTAAAAAATAGACATGTCGAATATTATTAGCTCTTAATAATATTTGGACTATAAACATTATCTTATTCTCTTGGAGCACTTCGACTAAGTGCACGGATGTGGCACAGGGAGATGACAGAAGGAATTACGCTATTCCCGAGGGTTATGTGGAGCTATTGCATGGATACTTTAGTTAGAACTCACGTGAGAGAGTTTGGTGGAGTTGATTGAGGAAGTTAATGGAGTTGTGTTTCAATTTAACTAATCTAAACATAGTTGAGCTAGTTGTATCTAGTCTAACTGATTGATACACTAGTGAGAGTGGTGTGAATTAATTATTAATTAATTCACTAATTATAAACTCATTACTCAAATAAAGAATACATCGATTAACTTCGAAAGGCATGGATAGTTTCAGTGGAGACCGGTGAAGAGATAGGTGAAAGAGTAGTGTGACTATCGAGTTGTGACTATACTGTTGCATGATTTGCAACAATCCGGTGATTAGAGAAGCCAATGAGGATTGCGCAAAGTACAAGCCCGAGTGGTTCGAAGTTATTTATGAGCCATTCTACAACATTGATTACACAATAGAGGCGAGTGCTATCGATAGTAGAGATTGGAGCATGTGTTTTGCTAGATCTAGCTTGATTAGTGTGTAGAAATTGGAGATTGTACTTGAGAGCTTGTGAGGAGCTTTGTATGATGATTTTTACATGATCTCTATGACATATAATATACTGAGATAGTTGGGGTTTTTATGACATTTAAGCTTTCCCATGAAATACCGTGTTCATATGTGTGATTGTTTATGGTTTTAATGTGCACATGCATTTGATTTTATTTCTGCATGTAATGATCAATGGTAGAAGAGATTATGTATTGTGCATGAAGCTAAAATAGTGTGTGATCGTGGAGAATCTCGTGAATAATATATCGCTTATTCAAATTTCTTCAAATTGCAAAGTGATAATAGGAGAAGTCGTATTGGAAGATTTCTTCTTACTTTTACCAATGCTAATAGAACCAATTACACCATCAACGACATGAGAGCCGAAGGAGTTGTAGTTAATTGAGCTAGGCCCCGTAAATCGGGGATTTTATCACACAGTACATCCGATCGAGTATATACAAGGTCAAATGTATCGAGCTCTGCGCAATGACTAGCTCTTTTGTAACAACACCTCCTTTGGCCACATCTTCGCAATTTTGGGCAATAACGATTTAATAAACCATTCAGCAAAATTTGATCCTGGAAATAAAGACCCTCAACAAACGCCTTCTACGTCTCCATTCATGAATGTGATCGGATAGTTACGTAGACATAGACTGTTTTTAATGAAGTCAGCAAATTCTATTCCGTTGTCGTATCCGATGTGCAACCGAAAATGCGTTAAGAAAGCAGTAGCTAGTGCATTAAAATTATTAAAAGAGCTGCGTGGTAACTCAATGTACCATTTGGCAAAGCTAGACCAATGAGAGTTCTCTCGAAAAAGTACACAATAGAATCGAATCATCGATTAGTGAATTGGATGCACACCGGAGGTGATAAGTCATAACGTGATTAGATGGGTCCTCTCCCGACTTACCCTCAAAACTTTGGAATATCACTAGGCAACTTGTTAGGCATTGGCAACCAATATGGAAGATAAAATATAGGATCGTATCGTAAGGCGTGATAGATCCCAGAATCTAAAGTTGCTATAAATGGTAACCGATGGCTAGGGTCTTGATAACCTTGTGTGATCAAACCAAGCTAGTGGGGAGGATATCCAGGATATCCTGGAATTGGATGTGCATTTGGAATCGTGAAAACCTCCTGGGTAACCAGGATTAATCAGACCATATTGGGGTTGTTGAGGTACTTGATAAGTATACCTGTGGTACGACCGACTACTCGTGCTGGTGTCCCGTGTTTTGATAGTTTGGCAAATCAAAAGACAAGGCAACATCAGAACCAATACTTTAGAGTTACAGGATGCAGTCCTCTTTGTTCTCGCAGAGGATCTCTCAAATGTTTGTTTGCAAAGATTTATCTTGTGTGCTTAGAGTATTGGTTTTATACTAGTTATTAAGTGCAGGTGTTTGTTTGTTTGATTGAGTTGAATTGATACAAACGAAAGATTATGAAAGATCTAGGAAAGGTAGGTAGAAAAGAGGAAGTAGTAGCTTCATTGGGCAATGGAGTCAAAAAGACGTCATGACAAACTTATCAATGGATATGGGATATCGAGGGCAACATAACTTGGCCACATGATCCTTTTGGTTTTTGGAAAGGAGATGGACATCAATGATTTGGAAAGAGAAAGTTTAATTCTCAACAAAGGGAATTTGAAAACATAACTTGAACAATAAAGAGCTTTTGATAGTACAGATGGCTAACCATGAATTCTATAAATCACACCTTTAAGCAAATAAGGATTTCAAAACAACTTTTAAAATGAAATCTAAGATTCGGGGAACACCCTATTTCCTCAAAGATTTTATTTCAAATGATTTAGAAAACATAAAAGATATCTACCGATAATTGCAGTCATAGAAGAGGGAACACCTAAATACATCTATGATCTACAATTATAATGACCTTTAAGCCAAATTTTTAAGCAAGGACAAAGGGCAAGACAAAGCAGTAGACCTCCTTGACTCATTGTAAACAAAAAACTTCAAAGGGAGACTTCAATAACATTTTTAAGTGGTAAACAGTATGACAGGTGGAGAACCATGAATCATGCCGAAACCAAATATTCGAACTATTAAGGAAATAAACAAGCACGAAGACTAAAGAGAGAGATTAAAGACTCTAAAATACTTCAAGAGGAAGAAAACATGAAACAGTGAAGGATGAACAGGTCCAAGGTGCTTCCGTGGAGTCATTTCCTAGCCTAAAAATTTCAAACCTACCGTAGTAGGAAATCATGGAACATAATGAAAACATGGGAAAACATTAAATAGTTTAGAATACTTCACCAAAAACCAAGCTCATGGATCCAATGATAGAGCCTTCAGTAACAAGCATGCAACGACATCATCTGAGCTTCCAATACTAATTTATTCAACTTCAACGAAACTATGTATTATTTCGTGAGAGTTTCGCATGTACAACTAGTGATCAACTCAACCCACATGTCCTCATTTCTACTGTAGTATTTTTTAGAAGAAATGAGGAGGTGGAATGGGATAAAATATCTTCCGAGTTCAATTAATACAAGGCAGTACCGTCTCTTGGCCTTTGAGGGGCTTGATGGAGAAGATTTTTGATATTTCCTTTGTATTAATTGGTTTACATTAACTATTAGGCTTGTTGGAAAGAATTTGCTGACTTCAAGGCTCCTCGTTATCCTTGTAATAACTTCGTCGAGCAAAGTTTACAATAAAGTTCCTTTGGTTGAAATAACCTGCTCGACTTTATTGATGCAAAATATCTCCTAGTCCGTAATAACTTCGACCTTACTTTTGATTTCTTTGAGGCTGTAGGTGGCTTTACGGGTAGCCGGGGTGATTCAATTATCCCCTCGATGTGGAAGCGTAGGCCTTCGTTCGATAAAAACTCATGATTTTCTTTAAATCTATGTTTTAGTCGGGAGGATTAGGCTTTTGATAATCCATCATAGCCGTAATCCCTACGTATCTATCTTCAATCTCATGTTCTTTGGTGCGTTCCTAGTCTTTGACACCGATACTCTTTGATTTTGTGTTTTATTCACTCGTGTTCGCTGGTGTGCAAGGTTACGCAAGGGTTGTGTGGCATCAATGCCTCATGATTCATCGATGAAACGTGGAGTTTGAATCCCGCGAATGATTCCCTTTGATGAATCGAAGGCGGGAGGATCGTCACCGTCGGCCTCCTTTGAATTTTCTTCGTACATATGCAGAAAAAATCACCGGAACCCCCGCAAAATACGAAACACTATTATAAAATCCTGCATGTATAGGTTTACTTTTTCTAGAGGACATGTGGGGGAGAGCGTGGCCGTTGGATGGCATCATCCGACGGCCGAGATTGATTAGAAGGGGGTACAAAAGAGAAACCGGGGAGGAATTAAATTGGAGCCGTCGATCGCGCCGAGATCAATCGTAGGGAGCAGAGAGGCGAAAAGTCAAAGTGAAATAGAGAAATAGTTTAAAACCTTTGTTTTGGACAAAAATGGTCGAAAATCATGTTCGTGGTTTCGGGACAACGACATGGGTCGTCTGATGAGATCGGCCCACGCGATCAATCGTGAAGCACTGCGCCAATAAACCTTGGAAACATGCCCGGACATCAAAAAAATTTAATAAAATCGAGATGAATAAAACCCCCGGGTCCGGATTTTCCAACCGTGTGGGGAAACAATGAAGATCCACCCCAATTAAAACTCGCCGCGTCGATGCCGATGTGGCATCGGGGACCACCGACCGCCGCCGTGGACGAAGGGAATCGGGCGACTGTTGGGCCGTCGATCTCGTAGCATCGATCGACGGCAGGGATGTTTTAATACTACGCATCGCACCTTGGTTATCGTGACGTGCTCATTCGGGAAGCGCGATCATCGTCCGATGACCGGCCTCTGGACGGACGCGCATCAATATCGCGCCGACTCCACATCCGACCTTTAATGCGCGATGAAGGCGGTTTTTTTCAAATTTGCTCGAGGCCACGTGTCTTTCGATGAATGGAATCGCCGGAAAACAAAAATACCGCCTCCCTCTTAAAAGCGGTAGCGATGAATTCCGCTTGGTTTTGCAACGGTGAGTGGTTGGCGGGGACCACCGGGCGAGAGATTGCGTGCCGTCGATCCGCGAAATCGTACTCGATGGTGGAGAGTGACTAGAAGTTTGCACAACGTGAAACTTTAGGAAATAATAAAACCGACAAATTTATATAAACAAAGGTTTATACTTTTGGGGGCGAAATATTGATTTTCAATACGGTTTGGCGCCCATATGTGGCCATGGGTTATATGGAAAACCATATGACCGGGGGTTTTAGAATGGAGGGCTAATCAGATATCAGAGAACTTGGTGAGGCGTAAGACTTGCGCAATCGTTTTCTTCCGACATGACTAAGTGCCCAAAGGCTTAGCGCACTGGTTCCAACACCAGGGCATATGGAGGGGAAGGGTCAAAGACTTAGCCCAAGGGGCTTAAGTCCATAATATATAAAAATGTGATTTTTAGAGATTTTTCAATGATTTTTCAAAGGAGCTTTGAGGGTATTTTGGTAAGGTTAAAAAGTGAGTTATTAACCTTAGAAAAATGATTTTCATGAATGCGAAGCACATGAAACATGAAAATAGAGGAGTTTTATGGAGAAAAAGGGGAGAAAAATGAAGGTTAGTTTTGAGTGGAGGAAGGGGAAAAATGATGATTTTGCGGTAGTATTTTCACTTATGGAAACAACGAAATTCCGAGTATAAAAAAGGGAACGACAGAGTGAAGATTTGGACGAGCAGGCATGAGGCCTTCAAGAGTCTTTAAGAGACAACACTTTTCTAGCAATGAACTTTGTTCCTCAAGGTTTCCAGCAAAATTTTTAGCCATCTTTTGCTATAAATTTTTTTATAGGTGGCTAACATACCGATATACTCCGATTTTGCGAAACTCCGCCCAAATGACATCAAGCACATGGTTGAGACAGGAATCTTCGTGGTTTGACACCATCAATTGTACTAGTGCCCGCCTGTCCCTTGCAGGTATCCGGGATCGTAGTCTCAAATCAGTAGGTCCCGATCGTCGGCCACGTATACTTGAGGAATTTGCACCGATACAAGGATAGAAGAAACTAGATTTGTAAATACTCCAGAAATAGGTGTGTAGGTTGAATGCGTTGCAAATGTAGCCATGTGTTTGAGGTGAATTTTGAGGTGTACTAGGCCTGTAGCATCGAACAACCGTAAAAATGGTGGACTTGACCCTGTATGTCGGACAAAGCTGTCAAGCGGACCGTAGAACCCTATGGAATGTCCAAAGCTGATTAGGTACTCGCACATTGGCTGCATAGTTCATTGAATTTGAGATGGACCCCACACCATATTCATTCCGAGTATTGACCCATAGAAGGTTGGTACAGTGAAGGACCATAACCTCAAGCTAAACGTAGGGTTGATAATTAACTGAAAATTTCTAGCTCCTTGTAATAATGGTTGACCGGAGGGAGGTTGGAAACCTTGAGTTAGGTACCGACCTTGAGGCATGTACTTAACTCCAGGTTTGATATGGACCTCGAGGAATATACTATGTCTAGGGTTGACCTTGGGGTATGTATCGCCTCTTGAGGTTGATAACCTTGAGGTATGTACTATCCTTGAGGTTGTTCTCCAGGTAAATAATATTGTCCCATAGTTTGTCCCCGGTAAACGTTACCCTGAGGTTGCTCCCTCGAGCAGAATCGAATTCTGATGTTGCTCAGCAAGAATCGACCTCTTGAGGTTGCCACCTAAGCGGTAACCGACTATCTTGAGGTTTCCCTGCGTGGTAAATCGACTACCTTGAGGTTGAGGATTTGGAATATTACTGTAGCATCATAAAAATTTTCTCTACGTTCAATGTTTCGCTTTTTGTTCCATTTGTACCGTATGATAACACTTGTTCAATTGGTTGAGGAGTTTGCCACCGAAACAAAGGTACTGCCAGAGAGTGATCGGTATCCCGAAGGAACAAACAGACTACCATATAAAAATGGTTCCCGCAGATTTGGAAAACATAGATGACTCACCCGACATAGCCGATGAAGGATGATAACCTCTTTGGCGTAGGATGAAAAGGAATTCGGGTGGTGAATAAGTAAGACCCGCATTTTGTAAAATATTTCACTATAAATACCAAGCATCAGCCTAAAAGTATCGTAGAATATTGATTCACACTCCCTAAGATTCAAATTTTCTCGGGTTTCGGTGAAGAGTTACATTCGTCTCCGACCAACAAGTTCTTCAATACATATGAGGTCAAGGAATATTTTCAAGAATGCGATGTCTTACCCCAAGTGAACTGTGATCACTAGAAGTCGAGTAACAAACCTAAAGATGGTTCTAATACAATGTGTTCAAATAATCTGGCTCTGTAAAATTTCGTGTTCTTCACGCTAATTCACCGGAAGGAGAAATACTACCAAGAACTTTAGAAATTGAAATTGGCTCTTGAATATATTCTCGTCGTTTTGTGATTGATAATCAGGATGAATAACTATGATGATTCTCATGTTTCTATTGATCTAATTATACCAACACTATGTGGTACATAGAGCTCGCAGCCCTTCAAGTTGGTCATGGTTATACTCGTGGGGTTTCCTTGGAGTCTACGCGATTGTCTTGGTAATTCACCATGATTAAAAATTCTTAATGACATGCAATCAAAGAAAATTTCAATAAAAACTACTAGAGTCACTAAAGAAACAAACAAATGAATCACACGCCTAAAAATCTAGGAGATCAAACCACACACAAACAAGAAATTCCCACACTAAAAACACTAGCTGTGATGAAATCCAACATCATATTATTTTAATGTAGAAAGGGCGTGCTGGAACGAGCTACCCTGACAACCTTCTGATGAAAAGTAGACCGATGCAAGTTTCTCCACTTAAACCATCTCGAGTGAAAATAAACTCCTCCGGAGAGTCCAAGTGAGTCTAGTCCATGCCCGCTCTAGGTACAATGGGATCTTTCCTCTACCGTCACCTTAGGAAAAAATCATAAAGATTATGGCCACTATGGTTACCAACAGAACTAATATACCTCGAACAGCCTACGATCTAACATACGCACAAGGGTAGAGAAACAAAGCTCAATCCCTTGAAGTCTCCTTGACATAATCCAAGGTATATTGACAAGTGACCCGTAGCTCCTCGACAATGGTCTATCCGAGGTTTACCATTGTTAATATGCGCACATTTTCTATCATTCCCAATGAGATAGACTAATTATCCCACCGGTTCGTATATGACCTCATGCTTCACTCCTTTAAGAGGAGCTTCCAGTATACAAGCGACTATTGGATTTTTTCCTACCGCAAGATCAACTCGCTTGTTTGTTTTAATTGTCTTGGAGAGTTAATGAATCCCTACTCCAAGACACTAGCCTAAGCTTATATTGGGTGAAAAGAGCCCTAGAAATATAAAAAATTACTAGATTGATTTTAATTTAAGTGTTGATTTTAATAGGGTCGTTTCTTAGACAATAGGTTCAAAGTGAAACCGATGATATGTAGTGACCCGACTCAAAACACACTAAAAATGCATCTATTATGAGAAACAATTTTTCTCTTTTCAATAAATTTTATCTAAAGGAAGAGTTGAGAAATGCAATCTTTAACAATTCTTTCCTTCAAACAAGAATAAATGAAAGAAATCTAATTTCATGAGAACTCAAAAATGATCTATTGCTCAATAATAAATCCATTTATCATTCAAGATCGAAAACTACAAACAAATTTTTTTCTTCAAAGGAACACTATAAATTCTAGAAACAACACTCAAAACTAAAAAACACTAATTTTGAGATCTAAAAATTTAAAGATTAAATCAACTAAAAGTTTAAATATTTTGAGGATGTCTTGCTTAGCTTGTTATCTAACTAAGAAATTCTTTTGCTTTGTATCAGCTAGAACACAAAAACACCCAATTTGATGGTTTTTTTTAAAGTGAAATTCCAAACTTAGCAACAAATAAAGATTTGCAAATGGGAAAATGGGATCTAAATCTCATAAAAATAATTTCTCGCTATGATGTCAATCTAGCAAGAAAGCAAGGAAATACCAATGATCTAAAGGTATACCAAGGTTTCTAATCTTTGAGCGGGATAAAGACAAAGCAAAAATCACTATAACATGCACATTCGTAAAATCATTCAAAAACTAAAAAATGTCAAATAAACTCTTAATCAAATCTTTCCAGACGTAAGATACAAGTATGAGCATACATTGAGAATTTAAGAAACTAATCCGTAAAAAGAGGATTTTAAGATTTTCCAAAAATTTTCACAAGGTCCACAAGATTCGAAAGCAGAAACAAGTGCGGTCCCGCACCGTTTATACAAGAAAGGAGCGGAGATGCCCACACTATTTCTAAAAGAAAAGTGCGATACCGTAAAAACTAAAAGAAAGAATAAAAAAATCTAAAACATTTCTTAGGGATTCTACAGGATAAAATACCCAAGCCGCATAAATCAAACAAAATCGAAAAAATAAATTCACAAGTCAAGAATAAAAGAAATCAAAGTTCAAGATTTATTCCCCAGCAGTGAGTCACCATTTTGTTGGATCGTATAAGTCATTCTTACCGAAAAGAGAGACCTCCCAAGTTTCTACTGATAACCTAGCAACAAACCTGACAAATAAAAACTATTTTATCTAGATACTCGTTTGATTTGGAATTAACTACATAGGTTTTTGGAAGCCTACTTCTAGTCCAGAAGTCGATCTTCTTTCCTGGCTTGAAGAAAGTCGTCGTCAAGGATTTGAAATCACAAACACAAGAAAAGATCAAAAGCACTCGCATAATAAAAAATTAATTCATGAATCAAACATCTATCAAGATGATCAAGGAATTCAAGAAATGAGATAATTAATTAAATAACCCATCGATAAAACATGATTAATGAACTACTTAATTAAAGAACTCATTGAGAAAACGGTATTCATTTGTATTATCTTTAATAAAGAAGAGCCTTACAACCGTGTCCACCTTGATGTCGTACAAAGCCTTCCGTGGTTCGGAACGTACGTTTCCTTTACTCTATAAGCTTTGCACTCTCTCAGCCTAAAAATGCACATGGGTGTGTAATTATTCCCACACAAAGGATCGGCTAAGAGAGTATGAGTCTCTATAGCATTTCTCCTAAAAAATTCTCAAAGTCTAACTCACTAACTCTAACCTTGATGCCGCACTATGGCTTCAATTTATAGGAAAAGAGAGGAGGTTATGGTTCCACATAAGAAGGGATAGAATTCTCTTTTGAAGTGGATTGGGCTCCATAAATCAAGGGGTAGGCTCCCCATAATGGAGGAATGAAATACATGATAGGAGCGAACCTTCGACCGGATAATTGCTTCTAGAAGCTTCCGCGATTTGACCGCCGGGATTATAAATGTTGCTTTCCGCCTTTTGTTTTACCTTTTGGCTGTGGGCCCGCACCCTTATTGAAGAGAACGTGTGTTTAGCTCGCATGATTTAGAGAAAAAGGTGCGGCACCGCTAGGAAATGTTAAGAGAAAGTGCGGTACAAGTGTTTTTAAGACTTTTGATGAGCTTTTCTCTCAATTTCAAGGCTTGATTTTAGGAACTTTGATGTCGTAGCACTTTCTAAGGGAGTACTAAAACGTCATGGTGACAAATTTCAAAGGGTAACATGGTGGAAAATGACCATACACAAAAAGGATGCAATTATTCACCCTATGACTTCATGGTTCAAAGAACCTAGCTTTGAGCATTCATGGCGACTCCACAACATGCTAACCGCATTTCCGTCGAACATGATGACAAGGTTTGTGGCAAACCTTCTATCTAGTGAAGTTTTAAATTCATTCAAGAATTAGTTATCGAATTTTAGCTTGATGAATATTTCTTAGAAGCCGTCTTTTCTCATTTTGAAATCCAACAAATTTAGCCCCGAAGCTAAAACATGTTTTCTCAAGATAGTTTTTGAATGATATGAAATCGGTATTGAAATTTTGAATTCTCAAATTCATTCATATACTTTCCGAGATCCTAAATAATTCTTGCAAAATATTCTTTCTCCGAAGCAAGAGGAAATTGTACTACGTCTTGACTTACATTTTGAGGATTATTGTGCTTTCAAGTACCAAATTGAAGGTTGGGTTTCAAGGTTTAATATTGAGGATACAAATGATCAACTAGTCATCGAAGGCCTAGAAGCAAACATCATACATCATGCTTTTATTGATCGTATAGCGTAGCATATAGAGGATATTTTTAGCTCAAATTCTCCAAACATATACTCTCTATAAGGATCAAATACATAGCAAAGGCTTGCCATTTCATATTATAAATTTGGTCATGAGGACACATAATCAAGTTATACTTCGATTTTATTGACAAACATTCGATTTGTCCGTTTGTGTTCCACGTTTACTTGATTAGCCGCACTAGAATTATTGTATCATTTAGAACAACAAAAAATTTCTCAAAAGTAAGGTAGTGGGTAGGTAGGAGAAAATAAGCTCGTCATCGACTTAGCTTTAGTTCCGTATCGTCGTTTTTATTTTTGGTTTGCTGTGTTTCGTGCTTCAACTTTGCAGAGAGTGTTGATTTCAAACACAAAGTTGTTTTTGTAGGCATTCGGTTGCAGATTTGGGACCGCACCTAATGCATGAGGCCACTAGTCTACGGTGTATCTGACACCTCTTGAAGGAACTCGCCATCCCCACCGGAACCACTATTAGACTCTTGTATTTCACGCGATCACAAGCTGACCGATCATTGTTTACATTTTTCATAATCGAAAATAATATTCCATGGCTATCATTTATTTTCGCAGAAAGAAAGGGAGATCCTAATTGTCAAGGGCTTCAAAGGAATATATCTCGCTCTTTTAGTTCAAAGGAAAGGGGAAAGTGTTGTTGATAAGGTGTGATGGTGGAGAAAACTCCATAAACGCCTCATTCATTCCATCTACCCTCTTCCTACCCTTCATTTTTCCTAATTCTCGAACTCCAACACTTAAATCCCGCTTAAACCCCCAAAGATCCACATACATAACCTTTCTCGGACTTCATTAGCAGCCCGTCCACCCATCAAAACTGTACCATGGAATAAAAAATTACACCATAAACCTTACCCTTTTACAATATCGTAGCTTGGAAAAATATACCTCATCGCATATCGAAAAATAACTTATTGCATTTCGCCAAAAGTTAAACCTTTCGCGATCACCGATTTGAAATATATATCACATCGCACATATTATAACTTGGTGGTCATTACATTTCACAAAATTTAAAGTTTAACCATATTCCCAAAACCTATCCAAGCCCCGATTGCGATTTGTGATGTGATTGGCCCCAACATAATACTCCGCTCGTCGCTATACATCGTTCCTTCATTACCATTCCCATTCCATTCGCCAATTTATAACTCGTTGATGTAGTGGGATCCATATCGATCCCGCCACATCATCCTCCGCCGCACGTAGAATCACACTTCGCGCAGTTTTTAGCGCGCATCGCATTTCCCCGAACTCTAAACTCGCGATTTGAGGTAAAATATGTGACTCGCGATGTGCGATGTGGGTGGGTCCCAATCGCATGTTTTACTTCGCAAGTCTTAGCATTTACCCTCGTGATCATAACAAAACCTTCCGACTTGTGATTGCAATGCAGATTGGTCCCAACTTACTTTCCACGTCACTTCCCTCTCCTCGCATTTCACACTTCGCAAGTTTTATAGTTTACTTCCGCCGTTTATAAGCTAAAGCTTCCGACTTGCGATTTGCGATGTGGGTTGGGTCCCACCTTTGTTCGTCCTCTTCTCCGCATCTTACAATTTCGATGCTTTTTAGCACCCCTTCGGTATTCAACCATGGGGAGGGGTCCGAAATGGGCGTATCCATTACCTCCCACTCTTCCATGTGTCACACCCTCACAATTTCGCACCCGCATCTCCGTTACCCCTCTACCACTCGAGACCCGTTCGACTCTTTTTCTTTCCGATGTCCTCCAACCGATGGGCCCGCCGTACCACGTCCTCCATAATTTTTCTACGTCTTCCAACCACCATCCCTTCACGTCCGGAATAAGGGGGTTGTGTCCGATTTTTATGAATAAATAGGCCCAAACGTGGCAAGAGGTGGACTGTGACAGAAAGCACCGAAAAGGTGTGCAAGAAAAGGAGGTTGAGTCGGGGAAAGGGTATTCATACATAACACATCAGCATAATCACCCAAATAATGAAAACTAACCAAAGCATCGCACCTAATTTAATTACCAAATGCCAAGCTCTCGAAAATCGTGCAGTATGTCGCAGGTACCATTGGTTACCTCTTCGAGACCATCGCATCCACCTATAAGATTATTGTTTGATCTACGAAGAGCCATCAAAGCTTTTGGTTCCATGAAGAGCTACCCAAAATTAATTCTACAAGTAGTGCTTTTGTCGAGATTGCTCGTGTCTCGCATGGCCATACACTTGGCCATTTTCTACTAAATTGTAATCAATAGAAGGTTTCAAATAAGATAGGGCAACCGACTTAGTTTTTTATATAGATATCGCATGCATTAGCAAGATAATCTGAGGCCCAAAAGGGGAAAGACCATTGTAATCGAATCTTCCGTTGCAAGCACTCTCTTTTGGATGGATGGATGAGTATGTTGTTTTCCGTATTCTTGTGTTATGATATATGGTGAAGTGCTCCTTTTCTTGTAATATTTCATCTCTAGTTTTACATATTTTTTTTCTTTCTTTATACTCTATGATAGAAATGTAGGATTTACCATGGGGTATCATCAGCCGAGTCTTGAAACCACGCTGTCATGTTTTCCTTTGATATCATAACTGCGGAATTAAGAGACAAAATTCTCTCGTGTTCCCATTGAACCTTAATCTCCTCCTCCTTTCCATCTCACAAGTTGCTTAAGATCCATCGGACATGGCTAGCTTGCTTGGTTGTACCCTGACCTAGCCGCTATTCATCCATTTGAATCCGTTTGCACCTATTTGAATCCACAACCCAATGGCCCCCTTTCGTCGCTTCAACCAAATATTCAAACAAACAACCCTCATAATTTCTATAACTAGCCTAATGTAATCATTTAGGAACCATCAAAGCAAATCATAAAAATAGGAGAGAGCTCTCTTTCCGAGTCTAGGAAGGCTAGGTCATGGAATCCAAAGCGGTTTGATGTTGCACTCTGCCGTGGTTCCGTTCTCTAGCCTTTCGCAATTACAGCGACAAAATTATCAAGACTCGGGAAAAGTTTTGAGAAAAGCATTATCCGATACTAATATTCCCCGACGATCGTAGTGCCATTTTTGCCAAAAATCTTCCTACCAAAGGTACTTTAAAAACAACAATCTCGTACTTCCGTAGCAAAGCTGCTCAAAAAGTTTCCTCTAATCTAAAATAACTCTCCAGTCATCAAGGACAAATTTGAGAAATCTCATTTAATGGGATAGGTATCTAAACTTTCGAGCAAAACCTAGATACTAAATCCTCAATGATACATAGGAGAAACAAGGAGAAACATTCTACCCACGATACTGCGAGATCATCCCTCGGCTTTCCCAACAACAATGTAAATAATATTGAAAGATTGTGGAAATACCTCCATTGGATGTATTTTATAGTCTAAAGCACAAATTTGTTGTATCCTTGTGTCAAAGAATAGATGGAAGATTCGTCAGACTCGCCTATAGACACAACATCAATGCAAGTTCTCTAGAAAGGGAACTCACCAACTTTAGGTAAGAGAACTTTAACATATTATCCTCGGGCCTTTGTAGGTGGCTTATGTAGACACAAACATTCATAAGGTAGCAGAGATTGACTCATTAATTATGGAGAAGGATCAAAAATTTCTCAAATGGAGCTCTTTAATGAAAAACAAAATATCGAGCATGAGTTGCAATGAAGCATTAATTAACTTTCAGCGTCAGAGTTTGAAGGTCTCAAACTCAAACTTGAAAATGAAATCAAAGAGAAGGATACAATAGTTCATCAATTATAGCATGACATTCAAAAGCTCCATGAGAATCCTATCCTAATGAGGTAAAGAAAGAAGCAACGATATCCGGAAACATCATCGCAAATCAACATACAAGTTTCTATCGTAAGTACAAACAAACATTCAAGAGCAGCATCAAACAAGTGATCTATTAGTCACTTATAGATTTATAATTTGAGTGATTTTATTATGAAGAAAACCGATGATAAGGTGTCAAAGTATATAGATTTTCAAGACACCGTACGAAGGAGGAGCGTACGAAATCTTCCTCGTTCTCGAAGACGCAATAAAAGATATAATATTTGGAGATTGGGACATGAAAATGAAAAGTGTTGAATTAGCTATCATCGCAGCTAAAAATATGTCCTCCAACATCTCCCAGTATATAAAATATTCCTCTTATACAAGCCAATATTATCCAAGAAATACCAAAAGACACGAAGCCGTAGGTCGCACCTTTAAAGAAACCATATCGGCAAGAAACATCAAGCAGAAAATCTCTGGACATAGAAAACTCGACAAAGCTACATGGAGATTTGGCTTAGTACTTGCTGATCAATGCTTCCTCATGCGCCAATTGGGAGTGGCCGAGGTGTCTTTCCAATGCTCGCAGCCTCAACTTCTTCCATCCCTCAATGATGCAATATTCATGGGCCATATGAGAATGCATCCAATGCATCACGCCTCGAATATATGATCAAATCCCGCCGAACTTTCAAGGAACAACGTGTGAGAGTAGACCCGAGGTAAACAGTCATGAGATCGTTATGACTTATCCATTTTAATTTCCTAGTTTTATAGTTTATAGTTTAGATTAGACTAAGAAGACGTCTTTTCATAAGTCTTCTATTTTTTGTAATATTAATTAGTATTTAAACCCCTTTCATGCATTTAGAAAGGGGTCCAGTACTTTTTGAGAAGGAGGCTTTTTGCACTGTACACTATTGTCCTAACATAAGTATCTAATTGAAACTCCTCGAGCCCAGAGGCAACAAAGTACTATTATCCTGGACTAAGCTATGATGCAACTAGGTACTATTATCTCGTGTGGCTTGATTGTTTTATGTTTATGAGATTTTAGCAAACTCTATATATCAATTAGTTTTCTCTCCGATAAGCACTGAAACGCAGCATATCTCTTATTACTCATTGGATAAAATGTATCGAACGATATGTCGTTAGATGAGGGGCATCTAGTAGAAATGATATATGATTAATTTTTCATCAACTAAATCAATTATGCATTGATTTAGTTTCTTTAACATGCTTATATCCATTTAGTATGCGATGATCTATATTGTTTCTCCATGCTTATGAAATCTTATTCTATTAGCATATAAACCTACTCCAATCCCTAGGAGAAGTTATATTTAGTTTATATTTATGTTATCGTTAGAATACTTTCACTCCATTCATTTTGATTTTATCTTCCATTGTTATACAAATTTATTTTCTTATAAGACTGGTCCCTATATCCCCAGCCAAACCCACCATTTCAATAGAAAAGGATTTGCTTTAAGCTCCCGACCATGTGGAATCCCTAATGTTGAGGAAGTCACTCTCCAACCTTCAAACAGATATGTTACCTCCTTCACACAACAGGTAATTCACTCGCAAAGGAAGGTCCGGCATGAAAAGAACATTAAGGAAAAACACTCTTCAAGAAGGATATTCATGTTGCCGTATGAATAGTTGCTTAAGGAATTAAAAGGAAAATGATGACAAGATGGCTGGACCCTACAAAGTGGAAAAATATTTTCGATAATGAAAGTACTAAATTAGAACCATAGATGAGGAAGGAATTTCCTACTTGTCAATGGTTACATGCTCAAATTTCATGCTAGCCCCTGCTTCAGGGTAGAATTTATAAATTCCATAAAATTGTGAGGTGTATGTCTTGGGAAACTCCATAATTTCTAGTACCTCCTAAAAGAGAAGAAAAAGAAGAAAAAGAAAAAAATTATAAAGAGGCATGGGTGAAAGCCTCTCCAGGCACCCTATGTGAACTCGAAGGGTTGAAACTCCATGAGGAAACCTCGGAGCAAGAAGAAAAAAGAAAATAGAGAATAAAATCCTTGGGTGAAAACCTTCCGAGGTGCCCAAGGCAAAGCCATGGGTTGAAAGCCTTGTGAGGAAGCCCACTTTCCTTCAAGAAAAATAATAATAAAAAGAGAAAAAGAAAAAAATAAAGGAAAAAAATAAGAAATACCGTATACATTTATGTGTTTTTCTGCTTTTATGTTAACAATTAAAGACAGTTTTTGGATCTAGAGGAGAAATTCTCTTTCATTATTTCTTCTTCTCGTTGCAAAAATCCATAAGCCACTCCATCATCCATCCCTTCATCCATTTCAACCATCATATAGGCACCCATGTCATTTTTCCCCTAAACTCGTGATTGCTATAGGAAAATTAGGCAATTATACAATTTCGTGAGGCACTACAAGAAACTCCTATTAATGCCAGCATGAAACTCATTTGTGAAGAGAAGCAAGTACCATGTTTCCGAGCTATTAATTAGGTATGATAATTCATGATTTTCCTATACGTGCCATTCCAAAATCCCCATTTCACTCCATGCCAGGTCACCAGACAAACTTATATGCAACTTACTGATAGACAGGGGTCCACAGAACCTGGCAGACTTTTCCAGCCTACCTCTAATCCATTTCCACCATGATTTCCATGTCTGAGAGACACTAGCAGAACTGCCTATTTAGAAAATGGGCAGCAAGAAGAGGCAAGAGCTTTGATCACATACATGTATAAAAACGTTTCCTATAGCAAATATGTGTGTGGCACAATAAGGCCAAAAGATGAAGGAAACTGGATGCAGATGACCATGTGATACCATCAGAGACTCCATAGGAACAAGCACACTAGCCATGGCATTCGAAGCCCTCCATGCTAGCATCTACAAAATAAAGAAAAAACAAGAAAAGGGTAAGCATCTCACTCCAAAAAGATAATACAACTTAATTTAAAAGCCGTCACTTAAAAACATAAGCAACTCACTCGAAAAATCCGCTCATTCAGAAATCAAATAAAAAATGAAGACACACAAATAAAATACCAAGGTCGCCACCACCGCTATCTCTTCGCACTAGGTCTCAAAGACTCACCAACACTAGGCAAGCTCGTGTATGGCCTCTCACCTCTTGTCAGGTGCATCCATAATGGAAAAAATATTAGGTTGAATGTCGAGATTTAGAAATTTAAAGGAAAAAAGGTGGCCGCTAACTTTCCCACCTTCGTAAAGAGAAACTAGAGGAAAATTGAATGTGCATTCCACTGGTAAGTCAAATCGAGTCAAGTAAGATTGGATGAGTGGTTTAAGGAAGTGATCACGAGGTCAACAATGATTAACTTAAGTGGGGGCCAATGGTCTCAAAGAGGAAACTCATGTTAAGTAAAAGTCGCCATAACACTCAAATTCTGTTGCAATCCAATAAAGGTATGACATATTTGTCTCATTTTCACCATTGTGTTGAGAATTTCAAAGAGCAAAGAAGAGTAGGAGATCGCTGGGAGCCATCCGAAGAGAAACATCGAGGTTTGGGTCAGACACTATCGTGTTAGAGGAAACAATGTTTTGCTACATGCAACTTCGCAACAGACCAACAAAAGCTCGCAGGGAAACAGAGCTACCCCGTGGTGAATTGTTTCCCAACTCCTTCATCTTATCAAAACAAAAATAGCAGAAGGATTCAAGGTTAGTGGATTTTCATCCTCCAAAGAATGAAATCTCTATCCATACACCACACTAAATAAAATTAGAATTTGATAATAGTTAAAATTATTTTCTACATTTTTCTTCAAGGCCTATCTCCAAGGCATACCTATAAAAACATTCACCACCTTCATCTCACAGCATTAAAATGAGGGGGTTTCAAATAAAAGGAGAGCCACAGACATTAAAAGAATAGCAACACCTGAGGTGATGGAAATATTCCGAAATCACCAATGGCTAGGGTTCTTTGAGCTATTGAAAGGTTCTAATGATGAAATATCTAAAGGATTTGCAGTGGCTCCGTAGTCACACATTCAAAAGAGAGAGACACCACTATAATTAGAGGACTAGTAACCACTCTTATCCCTAAGTCATAAGGTAGTTACCACCTTTCCTCTTTAGGAGTAAAATGGGTTAAGGAAATAATGGCTAGCAATGTCGCCAAAAATTTATTTTCTACCAGAGAGGAGTATATTGAAGATAAAATGGAGTAAGGAGAGAGAGCCTTCCATACCCCTCGGGATGGTTGTCTTCCACATCATGAAATTCATCTCTGAAGGTATTATTGAGGTGGTCTATGGTGATTATTTCGTATTACAGTCGTAACTTTGTGTCCCTGCAAGGAGAGCTCCCACTTGAACATGGATTAAATATCCCTCACTTCCTCCTAGCTCCATCAACGATATGAGCCATAAAGTGAGGTAAAAGGAAATATCACATTTGGCCCATCATGGCCTAATAAAACTAATTGTAAATGATGCTTGAGAAGGTTAAAATGTACTTATCTCCGTATTCTTTTCATAGATATGGATAGGGAAGAATTTATATCTACCCAAATAGGGCAAGCCCTCGCTATATCCCAAGAGAAGAATAAGTATAAGAGGAGGTAGGAAAGGAGAAAGAAGGAAGAGTAAGAAGAGTGTAAAATAAATAAGAAAATGAAGAGATGGAAATTGTGACGGAAACATAGAGACAACAAACAGAAAGGAAGAAGCTAAGGGAAAGGAGGAAGAAAAGACAGTAGGAAAATAATATGTGGACCCTATCTTAGGCCATGAAACCTCCCTCAAGACATAGGCATGTCACTCCATCACAAATCAAGAGGTAGTTGCCACCCTAACTACTTTTGATCACACTCACAAACAAAAAGAAAGAGGCAGATACCTATGTACTTCTGCATAGGAAGAGTCGCAGGTGAGACAAAAAGGAAAACCATAAACTACCAATAAGTACTGCATTTGTACCAGCTGAATAATCACAAAAAGGAGAAGAAATAATGATGAGGAAGGAAGGGTGAAATAATTCACTTCACCCATAAGGACCCTTGTAACCCATATCAAGAGACATTCTCGCCGTATTGGCAACCCATACAATTCTTCATGCAATCTCCCAGTCAGACTCCCACAAAGAGTGAAAAGAGGGAAAAGAAGGAGAAAAGGGTATTCAACAACCAAAACTCGAGTTTGCTATATGAAACTCTATTTCTTTCATATAAGAATCCCAACAAGCACATATTTTAAAAATGTTTAGATTGAAGAGGAAAAGACAACCACAAAAGGGTAATAAGTCATGAACCGAGGGCAAGACAAGCAAGAGAACAACATGATGAAAAAGAGGGAGAAAGGACAGTGAAGAAGAGACCACCTCTACCAAGATCAGTCCCAAAAATATGTTGCAATGGTGCCAAACCCTAGCCCTAAACCCAATCTCATCTCTTACTACACATACATTATGGGGAGGGAAAGAAGGCTGAATTCAGCCCTCAGCCGAGGAAGGCAAAACTCGAGGCAACACTAAACCAGCTCACTTTCGTACAGTCTTACTTAGGACAGAGAGCCTTCTTGGGTCAATCTTATAAATGAGCAATAAAGTGCTAGATGACTTAAAATGGGAACTCGATTTTTAGGCTAGTAAATAGATAGGGAAGGGGTTTTTGATAAATGACTGGGTTTTCTGGGCTGTATGGGACCAAGGAATAGCGTGAGCAGAGATTTAATCAAAGGCACAAATTATTCCATAAGGCGAGATAGGAGTGAAGTTTAAAAATTAAATTGAAATTAAATGGAATGTAAAGACTGTTTAAGAAAGCTGAAAAGGGAATTTAAACAATGAATCCTTTCCAACAGAAGAAAAACACATAACATGAACGCTTCTCCAGGGCAGAGCAGTAAGCTGAATTCTACCCTTCTCACTTAGAAACATTCAAATTGAAATGATTATTAATGAACTGTGAAACATAACGATTACATATGAAACAAAAGGAAAAAACATTTGCTAAACTCACACCACAGGGATCTTATGAACCAGAGCTGCGTCCTTTCATTATTTCTCTGTCAAAGCTGTACAATGAAGTGCTGAGTTTTCCTCCCCTATGTGTCCCCAGAAATCCAACCCCTTACAAATGATTTTCATACAATAAATAAGCCCCTCTATGAGAAAACAAATCGATCAAAAATAGGGAGTTGTTTAACATCATTAACCAATAAGAGTCAACCATCTATTCTGAAGCAGCGTTCCCCTTGAATTTCTGTGATTGGCTAATTAAGAGAAAACTGGAGCGCAGATCCCATAAAATCATGATTGAGGACCAAAAATAGGCTTCATTCCTATATATTTTGCGTTCTAATTTTGGCGTGCTTTGACTTGGAATTTACATTTTTTATTTGAATAAAAATTCACTTTTTAACAAAATGCATTTAAATTCTGCTTTTGATGACAGGAAAAATGAACGATCCCAGCTGGCAATTTTACTAATCCATCAAGCCTTCAAACCGTGAATATTCTCAAGCAAAGTCATTACTCTGTTTAGCAGGATTCGTTTCATCAAAACATATGATTAAGCGCCCTTTTCATTACTACAGGGTAGAAATCTAACAACTTCGCTTGCCAAATGTTTAGATCTATGAAATGAGGGACCAGGTGTCTCTGATCCGCAACATAAACAACATGGTGATGCAAATCCGCTTTCACTATAGTAATAATAGCCCTGATCTATGGTAAACACGGAACATTTATTGTCAGATTTGAAGTTATTTGTATTCAAAGGGCTGAATGACGTGCCTTTGGAATGGTTGACGAGCTCATTCATCCATTCTCCATTGACGCTCTAGACCATCATTTCGGCAATTGAAGCTTGAGAAACGATGGATTTGTGTCACGGTTTGAGTATTCTTGCCACTTCATTGGTATGTCGAAGCCAACAAAAAAAAAAAATCGGGGAGATTCTCGGGGAAGCTCGGGCTAACACCACAGATGAAAGCAAAGATTAGGCCCATTGTTCGGCATCATGCATCACGAAAACTCTCCTCACAGCGATTCTTTATTATCCTCCCCTACATTTATATTTACATCATGTACAGCAGATGTCGGCAACCCAAAGGGACAAGATACACGTCCGCTCTTTGGTGGAGCCTTAATTACAATATCTTTGATTTCTTTTGATTGCAAATAATTACATGCTGCAACAAAATTTGTCATGTGAAATCCAAGTTCACCCTTATCACCATCTTCTTTGTTTATGTACATAAAATTTTCCATATATGAAGCATTGCAAATTTTGGACCTTCGCACGAACCATCAAGAGAACCATAAAAGATAGGAGGTCATATGTGCAAGGCAACATGCCAATATCCTGATATGCTGTTGTGCTCGACTTTACCACACTTTGAATGCCTTGCAGTATAGAATTAACAGTATTTCGTAAACAAGTAGCCTTTTCAAGAGGTGTTTTGAATCTGTTTATTTGTTTGAACTAGTACAAAGCATCTCCCAAAACGAAGTTTTCAAATTCTCTTCGAACACCTAATGCCAAAGGATCTACCTTCTGAAGCCTTGCTAGTGTTTCATCTAGCATTTTGTCTTTTAAGGCAAACATCTGCTTGCATGCAGTGCCAAAATGGCAGCTTCCTTTTTCCTTCTAGGAAATGTCAATGTGGACAACAGCACGTACTAAAGGCATAAGAATGGGAGAATTTCATCACCAAATATAGTAGAGAGTACATCATTTGTCCTTTTTTGTTCTATTCAGGTGATAATGTCATCTTCATGTTCTTCACACTCGGCCTTTTCACTCTGCTCCGAATCTGCTCCATGAGCTCGTGAAGTGCGAAATCTAGGTTTCAAATCACGATCCTTGAGCGAATGAGGTTATTTGAGTACGAATTTGGGAGAAGGTGTGTAATTTTCCGTCCTTAGGGCTCTATGCGCCGCGTGCACTCTGTCAACGCGCGCGTGTAAAATGCACGCCGTGCCCGATGCGCCGCGCGTGTTTGTCAGCACAATTCTGGCCTCAAAACAAAAAATTCATCCTTTAACCCTTCAATTCGATCTTTTTGGATGCAAATGGCCCTTCAATCAATGAAAATATCTTAATAACTTTGATTTTGGAAAATTCACTTTGTAAAGTTGTAGAGTCTTGGCACTTTGACAACTTGGACACAAAATCTGATTTCTAGTTTCCTCTGACTTTCGGCTTTGAAATGATGACTTTTTCTTGATTGATTTCCTGCAGGTGTTGGAGCTGCTGAAACCTGAAGATAACCAGGGCTTCATGAAGTATTATTACAACTGATACTATTTAGAATATCTTGGATTTATTTACATGAAAATGAAATACTTTATTTTTTTCTCAAAACTCTGTTTTGAGGAAAAATAGATTTCCAAGCATATGATAATGAAATGACTGACCATGAGAACATATTTTGACCTTCCCTACGTGCCTTTGGCATTATTGAACATTCTGCAAACCAAATTGTCAAAACCCTAAACCTAAAAATCCTAACAGACTCTTTGCTGACCAAAATCATCATTTATAACCGTGAATGATGAGAAATGAACTTTGGGTGAATTTTGGCTTCTGGCGGAGGACTGACAAGACGGAGTCTAACATTGGCTCCAATGGGGATGGTAGCTGCCGCTTCTTGGAGGTGCCAAGAACAGCAGATCTTTGGGAGATCAGACAGTGCCTCCATCCATTGGGCGATGGAATCATTATTGCGAAGAAACGACAAAACACTGATGACTTAATTTATTTGACTGGAACTTGATTAAAACTTGACTCAAACCGACTCGATGGCAAACTGAAATGACTTGAAAAAACTTGACTCTAACAAACTAACTCAAGACCTGAACTTAAAACTTAAAGCTTGCTGGCAGTACATAACCACATGTATTTCTTACAAGACAATATACCATCAAACTATATCAAAATGCCAATGTAACCAATCAAGCAGATGCCTTCTTGATTGATTCTCCCGATCAGATCTCCTGGTCAACAATAAATACTGATAACTGGGTATCAAAAAACATAAGTGACCATGATCTCCTTCATCACTGAACACTGCAATAAACACTTTCACAGCTGAGTGCAACAAATCTGACATTGGATCCTGAAAAACATGAAGATTTACCTCCTGCTGAAAAAACATGGTGTCTTTTTCTCCTGCTTCTAACTCTAATCTTCCTTCATCATGTACTTCAGTAACAATATGTTCCTAGGCTTCAAAAAACTCTGAACAGGTAGATGAGCAGATCTCCTCTTGTAAAAACATTTCAACACATGAAACATATGAAGAAGAAACTGAAAGGGAATCCTGAATGATCTGATCTTCTGTAGTCTAAAAATATGATAGGTCATCTTCATATGATAGGACAGCCGGATTTTCATTGCAGTCATCAATCATGAAAAAAGAAACTTCAGCTGATTCTTGAAATGCAAAAATGACATTTCTATCATCTACCATAAATTCATCCAAAGGAACCGTTTCACTTACTTGAATGAAAACCTCATCTTGTTTTTCATGAACTAACTGAATTACCTCCTCATGAAGATCTAGTTCTGATGAACTGAAAACATTTGGATCCGTAACTATGTGTTCTGAATTCCAGATGATCTCAACAGCAGAGTTCTCCTTGATAGGTTTCAGCACAAGGTATGCTTGGTCATCACAATCTGAATGTAAATCTGAAAAAACTGACTGGACCGCATCACATTCTGAAATTGAAACTTGATTTCTCTGCATGCTGTCTTCTTCCGTGGGCAGATATGATACAAGCTCTTCTCTTTCATCAGTTTCCGCCATATAGACATCTTCAATCTGCTGATCTATAAGGCTGCTAACAGGACTGTCATCCCTTTCAGAAAAGGAAGAAGTTCCACCATCACCTTCTTGACCATGTGCACACTGCAGATCTGTGTTAACATGCCCGTTCAAGAGTTGATCTATCTCGTCTTCAGATAGAGGAGATAATACCCTTTGTTTTATTTGGCTCAAACAATGATTGTCTTCATTGATTTCAAGTGAAGGAGTATATAGATTTTCCTCATACTGCTGATCCATTTCATGTAATTCCTGTTGACTGTCAAAATGCAAAATTCCTTCATCTTCCACCGTACTAAGATCTTGATCCTGCTGCAAATCTTCATGATCTTCTTTATGCTGCTGAAATGGATTTTCATACAGGGCTTCCATGATCTCATCATCCATGAAATTATCATCTTCATAATATTTCTCAAGGCTTTCAATAAAAGTAGAAGCATGTTTGCAACAATCATGAACTAAATTTAATGATGGATAAGATGCTTGATATCTTTCAATGAACAGGGCATGAAAATCCTTAAATCCTGGTAGGTATACGTCTTTCACAAGATTGGCAAAGTCCGTCCACCCGAGTTAACATCATTTCAACCAACTTTGGGATTCTAGGATCTAGCCCTCCTGAATCCGGAGAGGGATCTCTCCAATATGTGCAAAGATGGATTTGTCTTTGAAGTTTAAGGTATTGATATTAGGCTAGTTATGAAGTCCAAGGGTTTTGTTTTGTTTTTGGGTGATTAGGCATGATTTGCTGCCTGAGGCGGAAAGATCTATATGCAAAGAGGTTCAAAAGTGAGAAGTTACTGATGAACAAAATGAGCTTGCAGTTGCAAGAAAAGAGAATGGCAAGTTTTTCAATTCATTGGGCTATGGAGTCATAAGAGAATTTAATTGAAGCATCCAGGTTCAAGAGTAATCTATGGGGCAAGTCATCTAGGCCTAAGGATCTCTTTGAAGTTTGATTTATGGAATGGTGTGATTACAAAAAGAAAGGGAATTAACAGATGCAGAACAAAGAGCAGCCCAGGATCTGGTAAGTACTTTGAAACTAGCCAGCCTTTGACCAGGCACTTAAGAAGAACATAGAAGCAAACTAGGATCTGGTAAGTACTTTGAAACTATCCAGCCTTTGATACACTTCTAATAGAACACAGATAAAAAACAAAGGGAAACTTGAAGGCAACCTTTGGAGCAGAAACTAGCGGGCAGGGCTCACCTTTCTCCTCATCTTAGTTCTTCTTTACTTAGTTACTTTCAAGATAATCACCAAGATAACACAGGATGGCCCAAGATCTGATAAGTACTTTGAAAATAGTCAGCTTTTGACACATCCTAAGGGAAACAGACAAATAGTTGAGCAAGCAAGAAAGGGACTCAGGGCTAACCTTTGATTTCCTCAATTCATTCCTCACACAACATATATGAAAGTAACATTTAAAAATAACATTCAGCAGTGACGAAAAGATGAGGGAACGCCAGCATCTCTGTGCTTAGACTGAATTAAATCATTTCTAAATAAGACAATTAGAAGAAAAAATTGTGATAAAGATTTTTCAGCCAGAGAAGGTCACTGATATACAGCAAACTCTATCACTGTTTAAACTGTTCTTTACAGTGGAAAATGAAACAAATTGAAAACAGAAATAAAATGACAAGTTACAGTGAGAATAACATCACCATCAGCATAGACCAGGATCCCATAAATCAGCTTGTATTGATTGCTTCAAACCGGTTACAATCTTCAAGTCCAAATGTTTTAATCCATCTCTCTTCACAACCTAACCTATTTGTTACAAGCAGAGCTCCAAGAGCCTATGAAACCACTATTTACAGTCAAGAGTTTTCGACTCAGAAATAGCTACAGCGCTTCAGCAATTACATTGACAACCAACTAATCCAACCCCTCACTCATCTTCTTCTGGAGTATATATAGAAGGATGAGGAGGTGAGATCTGATAAAAAGATCTCAAATACAATTAATGCAGAATTAATGTCTTCCTGACCCCGTGAGGTTCGATGAAGAAATTCTACAGGTGTTACATTGCATTAATGTGTTTATACTGATGAAGTAAGCTCGAAGGGAGCTTGTGTTGACCTTTGAGGCTCTGCGTACTGTTAGGGTTACTCTGCAAACATTCTGTCGTTGAAATCTGGTGCAGTAATAACTTCTTTGGTTGTTCGAGGCATAATATCTGATCTTGTTCAATAAATTCATCCTCTGATTGAGCATTCTGAGGCAATAGGTGGCACTGTGGTGGTTGAGGAATCAATTCGCCTCAAAGTATGGCGGTGGAGGCGATCTGTCTGATGAACACTTTTAGGTTTTGCTTTAATCTGTGTTCTGAGCCGGGGATTAGGCTTTTGATAACCATCTTGGCCGTAATCCCCGCCAATCTTCCCACAAAACTACTGCTCTGGTTCACTCTGTCTTCAAAATCTGATACTCTTTCTCTGCTCTGATATTGACGGCATTCTTCAAGCTTTACAGGGACGTGCGACAACCAAAGCTCATGAAACTTTGTTGATACCATTGTTCTTCTCCGTATGATCGATTCCCTGGATAAATCGGAAGGATTGGAGTCGTCACCCTCATCCTTTAGATTTTCATAGAATACAAAAAAACACCCTTAAAAACCTGCAAAATACAAGAAAAATGAGGAAATCCTGCGTTATATGGATAGATTGCATCGGAAGTTGTGCGGGAAAATGGAGAGATCGGAACCGTTGATCGTATCGGGATCAACGGTTGGGAGCGAATTGAACAGTCAACGGGGAAGAGGTGGACTGTACAACGGAATCGGGAGAATAAATGAGAGTCGTCGATCTGCGGAGATCGACGGTGGGGATCGGCTCTTGAATGCGCCGGGGAAGATTTAACGGGCGTGCGAGTTCGTTAAAGGGTGAGCGGAAACGACGATTAGGGACCGTCGGATGGGAGGGCCCAGATCCGACGGTGGGGATGAATCCCGCTGCGGGCCCATAGGACGAGGTTTAACGTGCGGGAAATAGACATGGCACGGCGGTTTTCGGAGTGAGGTGGATAACACGTGTCGGCCAGCGTGTGGAATCGCTGGCCGACGGTATAAAACCGCTCCCGGACGAAAGGTGGTGCGGGCACAAAACCGGTGGAAATGGAAAACAGCGCGGCGAAGGGGGGGGGTCCACCAGATGAGGGGTACACTCCACACCGTTGATCCATGGGACAGATCGACGACGGAGTTTTAATATGATTTTCTTTGGTGGAAAAATAAAATAAACCCGACTTTGCATTTTACAAAGGTTTTCAATGTTTTCGGGTGATAAATTATTTCTGAGGGTTAAGCGCCTGGCGGTCTTAGCACACGGTTCTGGCGGGGGGACATATGGATGGAGAGAAAGCAGGGGCTTAGCCTGAGGGGCTAAAGCCTAACGCATAGAAAACGTATGCTTTTCTATGGTTTTTTAATGATTTTTGCAAGAGGAGAAAGGCTCCGATAGGTCAAAAAGTGGGTTTTTAACCTTAGGAAATGAGATTGATGGAGGAATAAGGAATATAAAAGGGTTTGATGGGGTTTTTATGGATGAAAGGAGACTTGAAGAAACGAAGGAAAGGTGGAAGAAGGGGAGAGGAAAAAGGAGGAGGATGCAGCAATATTTGATTAGGATTTTCATGGAACATCAGAGGCAGAGAGGAGGAAGAGTATGTAGAACCAATCAGTAGTTTAGAATCTTACCAACAGACTTCAAGTATCAACAATTTTAGGCCTGAATTTGTTTCTTGAAGGCTGCCAAGAAAATTTAGCCACCAGCTGATATAATTGAAAAATATAGGTGGCTAACAGTGGCTCCACTTGGGGATGGTGCCTTCTTGAAGGCATCAAGAATTCAGACTTGATTTCTCTGGGATGCTGACTGGTGTCTGACTCAGCACTTGCTCTTGCTTGTCTTTTGGACAAAATAATGTCAGTCATGAAAGAGAGATGAATTTCAGCAATACAGCTTCTACCTACCCCAATCCTACTGATCTAACATTTTTTCTTCATCAGAGTGCACTTGGATTGGCAAACTCTTAACACAACATTTTATTCTTTTGAAAGCAGGAAATCTAATCTACTTCTACTCCTTATTTCTCCCTGAACTCAGATTAAACAGTTTAGCTCAGATATTCCTCTACCTATTCTATTGTTTTTTGGGATTAAACAGTCCAACAAACTTTCATTCTCTAAATTCTACAACAGAAATTTAAAAATAGTCAAGCCAAGATTGGACTGTTTGACTTGCTATGATCTATGACATAAGAACAATTTGCACATAGATTATTATTTGCAGAAAACTGAAAATCAAAACAGAAGGCTTAAGATCTGAAAGTTTCTTGTCATGGCCTTTTCTTATTTTCATAGCTCTATTCTTGCTTTTTAGTGAGCTATCTTTGCTTCTCTTCTGGTTCATGTTTTGAGCGAATTAGAACCAGGTCTTTTCTCTTTGACTCAGAAATTGGAGTAGTTTTGAGTCAGTTCTTTGGAAACTTTGGTTCAAATTTTGAGTTTGTTTGAACCTTCATTTCTACCCTAATCTATCTACTGATAAGCCAAGATTAAACAGTTTGGCAAATCAAATTTGCTACCCTATCAGCAGAAAATTGAAAGCTAATTAGTCAAGATTAAACAGTTTGACCAATTAGAAGTGTATTTCGAGGAGTGGCATTTAAGCTTGCACACTTTCAGATTCATTTCTCTTTTTTTTTGGCATGGGGCCTTGCCTTTCTTGTTTTCATTCCTGCCCTCTTTTCATTTTTTCTTTGTTTTTGTATTTTCTAATTTTTCATAGCTTTGAATACAAATGATGGATGGAGTATTTATAGTGAAAAAAAGGTAAAAAGGCTTCAAAACATAGAATAGCTTAAGAAAGGTAATGTTTAAGCATCCTGCCGTTGACAGGACCCCCAAACAATTCTGCTCCACTCAGCTCTTGTAAGAAGAATGCATTGTTTCCAGCAATTGAATGAATGGAGTAAGGGCCAAGCCACAGATTGTCAAATTTACCATGCTTTCCCTTGTCCTCCCTCTTTGAGTCCCACTTTAACACTTTGTCCCCAATCTTGAAATTGCTGGCCTTTGTTCTTCTGTCAAATATCTTCTTGATATTGTCTTGCTTCTGTAATGCTTTGTTGTACACTTCCTCTCTGGTTTGCTGAAGATGAATGGTCTGATTTATTCTTCTGATTATGTCATTCTCTTCAGTCTGCAATTCTTGAATTAACTTCATAACTGGTACACCAAGGCTGTTAGGAAAAATTGCATCTGTACCATATACAAGCTGGAAAGGTGACATACCAATAGATTTCTTCAATGTTAATCTGTCAGCCCATAGTGCATGGACCAGCTTTATGTGCCAAGACTTCTTGTTGTCCTCCAACAGTTTCTTTATTATGTTCACTAAGCTTTTGTTGGAAGATTCTGCAAGTCCATTACCTTGAGGGTAATAGGCTGTGGAGTGCCCCAATGTTATCTGGTATTTGTGACAGAACTCTACCATTCTCTTTGATCCAAATGGTGCTGCATTGTCTGTGATGATCTTTGTAGGACAGCCAAATCTGGAGAGGATGTTGGTTTCTATGAATTTAATGATAACTGAATCATTGGCCTGTCTACAAGGAATGGCTTCTATCCACTTAGTGAAATAGTCTGTGGCAGTAAGGATCCACCTGTGTTGGGCAGAGGATGGTGGGTGGATTTCTCCTATGAAGTCGAGTCCCCACTGTTGAAAAGGGGCTTCAATAGTAATTGGATGCAGAGGAAGGGGTAGTAATTTTCTCTTGCCCTCGAACAATTGGAACTTATGGCAAGTGGTTGTCATTTTGTGTACATCAGGGAAAAGAGTAGGCCAATAGAAACCAGCCCTCAGAATTTTGTTGGTTGTTGACTTCCAGTACAAATGACCTCCACACTCTCCTTCATGGAATTCCTGCTTAATCTTTTCTGCATCAAACTCAGGCAAACATTTAAGCAATATACCACTAGCATTTTTCCAATAAAGACATTCATCAATAATGCAATAGTTTACAACTTTTAACTTTAGGAATCTTGCCTTTGTTTTGGATAAAACAGGAGGTGCGTTTAAATTAAGCAAAACATAAACAATATCAGTATACCAAGGAGAATTCGCAAAATGATCTTCAACAATGGTAGTTGAGAATTCTTCTTGGTCGTCCAAAGCATTAATCATATTAATATCAAGAACTTCACAATTTGATTCAGCCATTAACCTAGCTAGACCCTGACCTTTGATAAGCTTAGTGGGTTTAATCTCTAAATCATATTCAAGAATAACAGCAATCCACTTACCTCTCTTACCGTCTGGATCCTGGGTTAAAATGTCTTTTACCACTGAATTTGGGACAAAGGCAATGATATGTGAGTGAAGGATGTATACCCTGAAGTCTTTTAAAGCTTTCACCAAAGCAAAAGCTTGTTTTTCCATAATCTTCTGTCTCAAAGGCATTCCTCCAATGCCTTGCTAAAGAATGCAATGGGTGCTCTTGTCCTCATCTCCTTGTGGTTTTACGCAAAGACAGCGGCTATAGTAGTAATACGATGCAAATGAGAAGATATAAAAATCTTTTGAAAAAACAGGACTTATGAGAACCGGTGTTTTGGTTAACGCTTGTTTCACCAGTTCAAAGGATGTCTTTGCTTCTGAGGTCCATTTTACCCCTTGCTCCTTCTTTAACATGTTTGTGATATTTCTAAGGAGCTCAGCCAAGTTGGGGATGAACCTTCTCAAAAAGTTAATCTTCCCTATGAAAGACTGCAACTCTTTGATATTTCGAGGATGGGAGATTTGCAATATGGCCTCAATCCTCATGGGATCTATCTTTATGCCCTGCTCTGAAATGATATGCCCAAGAAGCTTACCTTCTTGGAGACCAAATAAAGTTTTCTTGGGGTTAAAAGATATCCCAAACCTTCTGCACTTCTCGAAAACTTTCCTCAAGTGTTCTAAGTGTTCTTCATCTGTTTTTGAAAACACAGTTACATCATCAAGATAGATAATGATGAAGAAGCCTAATTCTTCCGAGAATGCTATGTCCATGGCTCTCTGAAAGGTTGCTCCAGCATTCATTAAACCAAAAGGAATTTTCACATACATGAAAGTGCCCCAAGGTGTAGTAAAAGCTGTCTTTAATTGATCATCAGGGTGGACTAGGACTTGATTATACCCTGAATAGCCATCCAGCAAAGAAATTCTTTTAGACCCCACCACCCTTTGCAAAAAAACATGATCCATTTTGGGCAAAGGTGGTGTCTTTCAATGAAGCTTTGTTGAAATTCACAGAGTCTATACAAAAGTCTGGTTTCTCGATCTTTTCCTACTTGATTTTTGATTAGATACCTAAGAATATCTAATAGGGACAATAATACGACTGCTCATTGCATCTTCATGATTTCCTTCTTAGCCAATGGCATGGCTGAGCAGAGGGGATTGATTTCTCACGGTTTGTTTGAATAGTTTTGGTTTTCTTTAAGAGGATTTTGTCTTTAGCAATATTTGTTCAGTGTCATGGAATTTAAGATCTTCATAACTCACATCTAAACATCAGAAAATTCTTTGAACAGCTCTAAGTATTTGAGTTTAATGTGAGCTGGCAAGGTTTTAGACAGCTTGATCAATTTTGGTTTTTCCTCACTGCCTATATTGCATTCCTCCACTTCGGTTTCTATAGGTTCTAGTTTTGGTTTGTTGGCCACATCATCAAAATCAAATAGTTCTTCTAGAGGGGCCAAACCCTTGGGCAGACTATCATCTTTAGAATGCAGAGTTTCCATTTCTTCTGTTTCAGATTTTGCACTTAGTTCTGTTTGATGTCTATATATGATAGTCTAAAGGTTTATATCGACCAGCTGTGGAGATGGTTCTTCTTCGCCAAGAAAATTTTCCTCACTGCAGTCTGTATCATAGTCTGAATCTGAACTATGGGGTTCAAACTCATTTCTGAATTGCATGAAGTCTTCTATTTGTTTATCTCCATCAAATACCTGCCAATATTTCTTGTTATCTGGGATAGCTGGTCTGAATTTTATTTGAGAGGTGTCATCATACAACATTGGGCAGGTTCTAGTAGCAAAGGCTAAATTGTGGGCTGCAATGTTTCTTTTTCTTGGGACAAAAGATAAGGTGTACTCCTCAAATGTTTTTAAAAGATCAATGACATCATCCCTGTAGGCCCTAAGTCTGGGGTGATTTGCATTATACTCCCTATTGACTTGCCTAATGATTAATTCAGAATCCCCATAGACATCGATTCTCTTGGCACCTAATTTTTTTAAAAGATGCAAGCCTAAGAGAAGGGATTCATATTCTGCTATGTTGTTGGAACAATGAAAATTTAATTTTCATGAGATGCATTCTGTATGATTGTTTTCAGTGTTAGTGATCCAGACACCTGCACCAGCATTTGTTTTGGTGCATGACCCATCAAAATACATAGTCCAGAGAGGCAGATTTTCAGTTTGGTGAATGGACGTTGTATCATTTGATTCCTCAAGTTTTTCATCGGGTTGAGGACTGTTTTTCTGACTGTCAAGTTTTAAGTTCAACGGGTTGATGACTAGCGGTTCAAGATCTGTGCTTAAATTGCTAGGACCTTCAGGCACAACAGATAGTTTTGGCAATTCAGCGTTGTTTTCTTCCTCTTTTACTCCAGCCATGGATTCCATTGAAATAATTTGTTCTGTGAGTGTTTCATTATTAAACATGATAAAAGAATCAAGGCTCGTGTTTATAGCATAGAGAGGGGAGTTTTGAGGTCTATCCTGACTTGTCACTGTGTACTGCATGTGGGATTCCCTATAAAGCTTCCTAGTTTGGTTAAAAACAGGGATAGTTGCATAGGTCATGTCCATTTGCATGGTCCCTTGTAACTTATCCCCCCAAGATCATGATAAAAGCATTCCATACTTTGGGGGGACATCAGCCACAACAACATCCATGACTAAACATTTAGCTGGAATTTGGGCTAGATTAACACAAAGATCTTTAATCAATCCAAGACACTTAACCCTGCTTGAGTCAAAGGAGTACAAGTCTTTGTAAGGTCTGGTAATTTCAAGACCCAGGCCTTCCATTACAGCTTTTGGCATTAAATTATGGGAAGCACCTGAATCATGCATAGCATTATGCATAACTTTGTCATGAATATTTAGGCTTACATAAAAGGGAGGGACCGGACCTTCTTGGAACTTTCCTTCAATCTTGGGACCAAAAATAAGCTCTGGTTGGTCATCACTAAGATTGAGAGTATCTTCGTTCTCTTCTAAGTTTAAAGCCTTCAAAATTTTGGATCTATACACACGTTGGGCAGCTAACTCAGTCAAAGGAACAGAGATTTTGATCTTTGAGATTTCCTGTTCTAGGCTGAAAAGGTTTTGATTCTTTAAAGCATTGACTTCAGCTCTGCTTACTGCCACTTTATCAGCAATAACAGCTTGTTGTTTTGGTTTATCTACAATTGGAACAGTTGTTCTACCAGGAGTACTAACTGAGGTGCTAGTACCACTAATGTGTGCACTCTGTTTTTCAATGTTTTGAGTGTCTTTTTCTTTATCATTACCAGAATGAACAACCACCGTTTTGTCCTTTTGTTTGTTTGTTTTAGACTTGGTTGCAGTGTTGTTTTGAGAAGGTTTGTCAGAGGTTTTACTATTGGGGGTTTGTTGATTAGATCTACTTCTGAGTTCATATTCCCTTAAAGGCTCTATGACAGTGTTCTCCATGTTGTGATAGCTATTCTCATTATCATTTCTTCTGTCATCATAAGGCGTATACATACCTTGTTTATTATCATAATGAACCTCAAAGTCATCATCATCTACCCCAAATAAGTTTATATCATCTTCCTCTGTTATTTGATCTGTTTGTTCAACCTCACTTAAAAAGTTCTGATGAAAGGGAGGAATGACTTGCTGATCATCTTCCCTGGGTCTGTTTGGAGGCTGATTTCTTCTAAGATTCTGATTCTGGTTTTGGTTTCTGTTTTGAGGAGCGTTTTGATTTAGACTTGCTTGTGCTCTCTCTAGAATGCTCATTTTCTTCATCATTTCTTCCATCATTCTTTCCATCTTCGAGCTCGAAGTAGAATGGGTGGATTCCTCTCTAAAAGATACTCTCTTTTCAGATTTCATCCTTGCTCTCTTCTCCATGAGGTTTACCTCCACAGAAAGGGCACCTCTTTGCATGTCTTCAAGGGTTGCAAAGACTCTTTCTCTGAGTGAATAAGTCATGTCTGGGTCAAACCCTTCAGGGAATTTGTTTAAGGCTGATCCCTGAGGAGGTTTCAGTTCAGGGGAAAGTGCATTATACACACTGTTAAATCTGGTACAATAAGCTTGTACACTTTCCCCAGGGTTCCTATGGAGATTGTTGTAGTCGGCAAGGACTTGGAGAGGGTTTTTCCTTACTTCCCATTTGTTTAAGAATGTTTGATGGAAGGCTTGGAGATCGTTAATACTGTGGGGGGTTAAACCTTTAAACCATTTTCTCACTTCTCCCCCCAAAATTTGAGCAAACAATCTGATTTTGACAGATTCATTATCGATTTCATTTCTGTCAAAGTAGTCGTTCATCTTATCCACATGTTGAGATGCTGTTATGGTATTATTAGCATCATATAATGGAATTTTGGACTGATAGTCCTGTGGAAGATTGACTAATGGTACAGGAAGGACTAAGGGAGCATACCATGCTGCCATGATATGTGGTGGGGGTGTATTTACAAGAGGAGGTGTGGGTTGAAGTGGAGTGGTTTGAACAGTGGATGGAAGATGAACAGAAGTGGGTGGAACAGCAGTAGATCTCTGAGCTGATCTCGGATGAAAGACACCTAGATTATGTAAGAAATGTAAATCAGGAGGTGTTGATTCTCTATTCCCACGAGTCTCACTGGTTTCGGGAGATGAAAGTGTAGGCTCAGAATCTAACTGATCTAAATCACCAAATGACCTAGTTCTGAATGGGTTTAATAAGTCAATTTGTGATTCATGAAGAGCTGAAAGGTTCTCAGGAACTGAATTAGCTCTTAGGGGTGGTCTGAAAATAGTTGAAGATTGTATCCCAGGACACTTCCTAAGAATTCTTTCTGGGTTATCAACTATTTCAGGAGGATCTGGGTCAGGATGGGCTCTAGTGTGAATCTTTTTAGGAGCCACAATTTTTATATGTTTAGACCCAACTAAACAAGGAAGGTTCAACCAGATATGACAATCTTTAGATGGTTAACCAACATGTTTTCTCAATTCGAATCCAACAGCCTTCTAACTGAGTTTGAATGATTTTATAATGATAAGGGTTCTCCCCAATGGAGTCTTAACGTCTGTTCAGGATGGTGGAGTCGCCAGGTGGAAGGTTCAGAGTGTTCTCAAAAGGGTATACTGTCCACCACAGTGTTTGTGAAACATTTCTTCTTAAGGATATCTCAAAACACAACAAACTCTAACCAGAGGTTGACTGGGAGGGCATTCACCGGATATGTCACCCCCAAAAGAGGATGAGATCCAGAGGCTACCTGGCCCTTTCCAGACTCTGTCTAAGAGTATAAGGTAAAACACATCAAAGACGTATATAAGATATCAAAACTAGTGTTTTACTACCAATCTGAAATGTTTTTGGTATTTTCTGAGTTGTCTATATTTGTGGTTTAAAATAATGTCCTAATTTTGCCTCAAAACTTAGCTACGGTTATGAAACAAAGACAGTCTATCCTTATGGCTAAGCTAGCTGATTTTCCAAGGTTAGATAAAACTTAAAAGAATCCTAGGATTGACCTAGTTTGTCACTGATTCAATTGATCTTCATCCTAATTACCATTTTCTTGGTAGTGCTTGAAAAGGCTGCTTTTTACTCTCAAGATGTTATATGAGGATTCTGGGTAAGGGTCCCCAACGCAAGCTTCTTTATGAATAGATTTGAAATAGATTTGGATGTCAAAAGACTCTGGGTTCGATTCTCCCTAGTGGAGTCGCCAGAAATGTTAGGTTCTGGTGGCTCAGCTGCAGAATAGAACAATTGTCATGGAACCAGAGATTCTGGGTAAAACCTCCCCAGCGGAGTCGCCAGAAATGTTAGGTCTTTGTAACAAGCAAGATTGGCAAAAGTCCGATCACAGGGTTAACATCATTTCAACCAACTTTGGGATTCTAGGATCTAGCCCTCCTGAATCCGGAGAGGGATCTCTCCAATATGTACAAAGATGGATATTGTCTTTGAAGTTTAGGGTGATGGTATTAGGCTAGTTATGAAGGCCAAGGGTTTTTTTTGGTTTTCTCAGATGGTTGAACATAGTTGCTGTCTGAGACAGAAAGATCTATATGCAAATAGGTTCAAAGGTGAGAAGTTGCAAGTGAACAAAATAAGCTTTGATTCTAAAGAAAGATGATGGCAAGTTTTCAATCCATTGGGCTATGGAGTCATAAGAGAATTTAATTGAAGCATCCAGGTTCAAGAGTAATCTATGGGGCAAGTCATCTAGGCCTAAGGATCTCTTTGAAGTTTGATTTATGGAATGGGGTGATTACAAAAAGAAAGGGAATTAACAGGTGCAGAACAAAGAGCAGCCCAGGATCTGGTAAGTACTTTGAAACTAGCCAGCCTTTGACCAGGCACTTAAGAAAAACATAGAAGCAAACCAAGATCTGGTAAGTACTTTGAAACTATCCAGCCTTTGATATACTTCTAATAGAACGCAGATAAAAAAAAAAGGGAAACTTGAAGGCAACCTTTGGAGCAGAGACTAGCGGGCAGGGCTCACCTTTCTCCTCATCTTAGTTCTTATTTACTTAGTTACTTTCAAGACAATCACCAAGACAACGCAGAATGGCCCAAGATCTGATAAGTACTTTGAAACTAGTCAGCTTTTGGCCCACATCCACACAAGAAACGGACAAATAGTTGAGCAAACAAGAAAGGACTCAGGCTATTAACTGATTTCCTCAATTCATTCTTTCCACAACATAAATGAAAGTAACATTTAAAAATAACATTCAGCAGTGACGAAAAGATGAGGGAACGCCAGCATCTCTGTGCTTGGACTGAATTAAATCATTTCTAAATAACACAATAAGAAGAAAACATTGGGATAAATATTTTTCAGCCAGAGAAGATCACTGGTATACATCAAATTCTAACACTGTTTAAACTGTTCTTTATAGTGGAAAATGAAACAATTTGAAAACAGAAATAAATGACAAGTTACAGTGAGAATAACATCACCATCGGCATAGACCAGGAATCAGCTTGTATTGATTGCTTCAAACCGGTTACAATCTTCAAGTCCAATGTTTTAATACATCTCTCTTCACAACCTAACCTATTTGTTTAATGATCGAGCCCTAGAAACCACTGTTTCTGATCAAGATTTTCCAAGAAAACTTATTCCTAATACTTCAGCAATTACATTGACAACCAACTAATCCAACCTCTCACTCATCTTCTACTGAAGTATTTATAGAAGAATGAGGAGGTGAGATCTGATAAGATCTCCAGCACAATCAAGTATCAATGCGAATTAATATTTTCGACCCCGTGAGGATTAGGTAGAAGAAATTCTCTGGTCTTACATTAATGTTTACAACAGTGAAGTAAGCTAGGGAGCTTGTATTTGACTTACGAGGCTCTCCGTCTGCTAGGGGTTACTCTGCAAACGTGCTGTCATTAAATCTGGGCGATGTGCTCCTTTTTGAATTTGGTTTCCAAAGGAGCTGTCTCTCTGATCTTGCTCAATAAATTCATCCTCTGATTGAGCTTTCTGAGGCAATAGGTGGCACTGTGGTGGTTGAGGAATCAATTTGCCTCAAAGTATGGCGGTGGAGGAAATTTTCTGATGAACACTTTTAGGTTTTGCTTTAATCCGTGTTCTGAGCCGAGGATTAGGCTTTTGATAACCGTCTTAGCCGTAATCCCCGCCAATCTACCCATAAAACTACCGCTCTGGTTCACTCTGTCTTCAAAATCTGATACTCTTTCTCTGCTCTGATATCGACGGCTTTCTTCAAACTTTACAGGGGTGTGTGGCAACCAAAGCTCATGAAACTTTGTAGATATCATTGTTCTTCTTCGTATGATCGATTCCCTGGATAAATCGGAAGGTCTGGAGTCGTCATCCTTATCCTTTAGATTTTCATAGAATACGAAGAAAAACCTTAAAAACCTGCAAAATACAAGAAAAATGAGGAAATCCTGCGTTATATGGATAGACTGCATCGGAAGTCGTGCGGGAAAATGGAGAGATCAGAACCGTTGATCGTATCGCGATCAACGGTTGGGAGCAAATTGAACAGTCAACGGGGAAAAAGGTGGACTGTACAACGGAATCGGGAGAACAAATGAGAGCCGTCGATCCGCGGAGATCGACGGTGGGGATCGGCTCTTGAATGCGCCGGGGAAGACTTAACGGGCGGGCGAGTTCGTTAAAGGGTGAGCGAAAAAAGGCGATCAAGGACCGTCGGATGGGAGGGCCCAGATCCGACGGCGGGGATGAATCCCGCTGCGGGGCCATAGGACGAGGTTTAACGCGTGGGCAATAGACATAGCACGACGGTTTTTGGGGTGAGGTGGAGAACACGTGTCGGCCAGCGGGTGGAATCGCTGGCCGACAGGAGAAAACCGTTTAACGCGGAAAGCGGTGCGGGCACAAAACTGGTGGAAATGAAAAACAACGCGGCGAAGGGGGGTCCACCAGATGAGGGGTACACTCCGCACCGTTGATCCGTGGGACAGATCGACGGCTGAGTTTTAATATGATTTTCTTTGGTGGAAAAATAAAATAAACCCGTCTTCGCGTTTTACAAAGGTTTTCAATGTTTTCGGGTAATAAATTATTTCTGAGGGTTAAGCGCCTGGCGATCTTAGCACACGGTTCTGGCGGGGGGACATATGGATGGAGAGAAAGCAGGGGCTTAGCCTGAGGGGCTAAAGCCTAACGCATAGAAACGTATGTTTTTCTATGGTTTTTTAATGATTTTTGCAAGAGGAGAAAGGCTCCGATAGGTCAAAAAGTGGGTTTTTAACCTTAGGAAGTGAGATTGATGGAGGAATAAGGGAGATAAAAGGGTTTGATGGGTTTTTTATGGATGAAATGAGACTTGAAGAAACGAAGGAAAGGTGGAAGAAGGGGAGAGGAAAAAGGAGGAGGATGTAGCAATATTTGATTAGGATTTTCATGGAATCATCAGAGGCAGAGAGGAGGAAAGGTATGTAGAACCAAATCAGTAGTTTAGAATCTTACCAACAGACTTCAAGTACCAACAATTTTTAGGCCTGAATTTGTTTCTTGAAGGCTGCCAAGAATATTTAGCCACCAGCTGATATAATTGAAAAATATAGGTGGCTAACAGGACATGCTCGCCTCGTAGAAAATTTGTTTATGTATTGTAAATTGTATTTGCTTACAGGGATCCCTTAGGACATGGTCATTCTTGGAACTGGTGAAGGGTGTTTTTAATTCCAAGCTTCACACAGGTCTCTCTCTCTCTCTCTACGCATGATACATAAAAGAAACTATAATGTATTTCAGTTATACAGTTCTTCCTAGACCTCACACATTAGGGGTCAACTGTTAACACTAGAAAATCATACAGCAGAAGATGACATTAATTAATGTCAAGAAAACGGATTTACAGAGCTGGAAGACATTACAAAATCTGGAAAGTATTTAAAAATATCTAAGGTCTGAGGAAAATCAAATTTGAACAAGTCCTAAATTCTCTTTCCACGCATAATCCTTTGTGAAGAGCGCATTTTGTGCGCTTTTTGCCCAATATGCGTGCAATCCTGGGAGTGGAAAAATGTCACTATTCGAGACCACACAAAGCAAAGGAAAGTGACCCCTTACTTGGAGCCACCTAAGGACAACCATCAATGCCTCCTTAGACACTATGTGAGCACACAATGGAATATTTGGAGCACACAAAGGAATCATACCCGTCTCTTGGGTCACCATCCACATTGTACGAAGAGAGGGAAGGGAGGATTTGAAATCTTCTATATAAGGCCACCATGAGATGAAGAATTTGTGAACACATTGTTATGTTGGCTAGAATTTCCCAAGCAATACCAGCAGTGTGTGAGCCAGAGCTGAAGATAGAGGGGACTCAATTGTTGGCCGTCCAACAAGTTCAGTCCAACACAGTAGAGAGAGGGAGGCTGCACCGAGGCAAGCTTGGGATAAAAACATCCTTGCATCGGGACCTAGAACCCATGGTCTAGGGGCCCTTTGGAAAGAGGGTAAAGTTCCACTCTTATTACTACCAGCGCTCAATAAGAGGGACCTAGAGCCACCGTTCGTATTATTGTTGCCATTTGACTCTTTTCAGAGCTCGTGTTTATTTGTTTTAGTTTTTAGTTTATATATGCATGCTATTTCTCTATCTAGTATGCTTATGATTCTAGCTTGTTCCACTAACTTGCTTGACTCCACTTCTTTTTCTGCCTATTACCAATAACTTAAGTGGGTAGACCACACCCCTTAAGTTGGTGTGATTTCGCACATACGTGTACAAAACACACTCCAATAGTGCCTTCAATAAAAATGATTGTTTTCAATCTACATTCAACTAACAAAAAAAAATATTCGTTATTTTTTTATTTTTATCCATTTTGAATAATTTAAACCACCTAGATAAATTGGATTCACTACGCCCTAAATAAAAATGATAGCACTCAATAACCCTAAAAAGCACTAATACTCTGAGCATTCAACAAACAAAATATACATTGGGAAAGAAATTTGAAATACCTTCAAATTTGAGGAAAATTTTGGGAGGAATTCTTCAAAATATTTACATACACATTCTTCAATTCCTCCTATTCTAAATTCTTTGTCCACCTTTTGATAAGCCTCCGTCTTCAATCCATGGCGTGTGTGTAGAGAGAGAGAGAGAGAGTATTTAGCTCCCTTCAAACTAGTTAATAATATGAATTAACTAACCACTATGATATCTCAAATTTACCTCAAACCCTCTTTTACCAATTACACCCCTTAATCCAAACTTGAAACTCTTAATTTCCTCTTAGGCTAGATTTTTCCTACAAAAGTCTCTTGATTTCATGTGAAAATTAATCCACTACACTGCTTCACATCCAATAACTTAGGATTGCTTAACCATGCCTAATTCATGTCAGGTAAATGGACCACAAAGTCTCCACTTATTAAACCTATGTTATAACACCTTCATTCATTGGATATGAACCATCCTAGATCCATATTAACTTTGGATATACCAAGTGCCAAGAGGGATCAAATCTCTTTCACTTTAAAAGAAGTTTTCATTTAGTAATAATGTAATATCCCCAACCGTTTAACCGGTTGGACCAAATCATAATAGTAGTAGACTAATAAATAAATTAATAAATAAAGCAGCATTGGCCCATGGTTTTTCCTTTTGGCTTGTTTTGACCCCAGGTATTTGCCCATGGTTTTTCCTTTTGGATTGTTTTGACCCCAGGTATTTGCCCATGGTATCTTCCAAGCATTCATTTCATATTTGTTTTGAAAGGGGTTTTCTTCTATTTTTACTTTACACTTTATGAGCGTGGATCTGAGATCTTATTTTCATTTCCAGATTGGCAAAGGAAGGAAGAAAGCACAGATCTATTACAGAAAGCTGTTGCAGCCTAAGTCAAGGGTTATTAATTGGCATTATGATGTAATTTACCCATCTACGTTGTTGGTCAAACTTCTTGTATTACATGGGCTAAATTCCTTAATATTATATTTTTACTATTATTACAGCAGTGAAATTTTATATTTCTTAAAGGATATTACATATAAATTTGAGATGGATCTAGGCTCGTTAAATTATTAATTATAATTATAAATATTAATATATTTATTTATTTTATTTTTTCTATTTTATTTATTATTTTTATATTTATATTAGTTTGACCAATTCAAACATCAAATGTTTACATAAGAGTTAATATAAAGACAAGTTATAATAAAAAGTGGATCGAGTGAGAGAAAATCTTGTATAAAAGATAATATTCTCGTATTATATTTTACCCAATATGTATTACTAGTCTAAAAAGTGGCTAGACGAATTACTAATTAAATTGTAATATTATTACATTTTACCTAATATTTCCCATCACCCCCAACCTAAATATTACATTTTATGCAATATTTTCCCTCACCCCTACTAAATTTATAGTTTCGAGTTTGTTTGATTTTAAACTTCAAATATAAATAAAAAATACAATAAAAAATGGACAAGTTGAGGGGAAATATTGGGTAAAATATAGTATTATAGTATTATATTTTACCCAATATTTCCAACAAGTTAGTAAAAAGTGGATGAAGGTAGGCATAAATATTAGATAAAATGTAATATTTACATTTTACCTACTATTTCTCCCACCTCCTCCCCTGGCTCCAAATCACTTTCATAGTTAACCTTATTCATTTCTAAAATTACCATCCTAGATTTATCAGAGCTCTCTTTCTATAGCACATTATTATACATAAACTAAGAGAATATGTCAAACCAGGAGGTAACTCCTCAAAATCAGAATGTATATTAGCTGAAGAATGTACATGCTTTTATAGATGGGAGGTGAGGCTATTGGGATTCATCTCCCAATGACTCTTGGCCTTCCTTATTTCCTAATATTAAATAATATACAAAAATACATATGCACACCCATCCATAGGATTAGGTGTCAACATTCCCCCTTTAATCCGAAGGGATGTTGGTGAGTCCAAGCATCGATCTGAACTTTTCAAACTTTTCTCTTCCAAGTGCTTTGGTGAAGATGTCAGCAGTTTGCTCATTTGTGTAACAATGATGTAGATGGATGGTTTTGGCCTGAACATGATGTCGAATTAGATGGTACTTTGTATTGATGTGCTTTGTTCGATCATGGAACTTTGGGTTCTTAGCCAACTTTATTGCAGAAGTGTTGTCGATCATGAGTGGTGTGGAGTACATTTGTTTCATCTGCAAATCTTCCAGGATTTTCCGGAGCCACACAATTTCCTTTG